>ML812200.1:107065-172872 GCA_009831015.1 Picea engelmannii
ACCAGGAGGTTAGGTCATAAAAAGGGGTCAAAGAAGACATGGTCGTGTGAGGACTCAAAAGGAAAAGGTGACCAAAGAGAAGACCAATTAGATATAGGCACATGACCAGTGTTGATTACTAGAATAAGTGTTGATTCTCATCGTCCCTACAAAGTGACTAGTTAATGGGGACAACGTTTAAATTTTCTCAAACGTTTCTTGTAGTCATTGAAAATTGACATGGTTTCACTAGATGCATGCCTTGACGGTATGGAAGGGTTTCAAGACTCAAAGAGTACTCATATTATACCCACATGTTTTGTAACTTAGTGGCCAATAAGTGCAATATGATATTATTTTAGATGAGAGCAAAAAACAAAGACAAGATCATATAATTGATGAAGCTTGTGCAATTTATCAAGTAGTTGTTTATCGAGTATTAATATGTTTTGAATCCCATTAAAGTATTATGAATATACCACTAGGAGGTTAGATCATGAAAAGGGGAAAAATATTCATGGTCATGTCTGAACTTAAAAGGAAAATGTGACCAAAGAGAATACCAATTAGATGTAGGCACATGACCAGTCTTGATTACTAGAATAAGTGTTGATTCTCGTTGACTTTGTAAAGTGACCAATTAATGGGGCCAATGTTGAAATTTTATCAAGCTTTTCATATAGTCATTTAAATTTGACATGGTTGCACTATATGCATGCCTTAACGATATGGGAGGGTTTAAAGACTCAAATATTACTCATATTATACCCACATAAGTGAATGGTTTGTAACTCGGTGGTCAGTAAGTGGAATATGGGCAATAGATCATATGATAGAAAAAAACAAAGACAAGAACAAATAACCGATGAATTCTGTGCAATTTATCAAGTAGTTGTTATCGAGTATTAATGTTTTTTGAATCCCATTAAAGTATTAGGAATATACCACCAGAAGGTTAGGTCATGAAAAGAGGTCAAAGAATACATGATCATGTGAGAACTCAAAAGTAAAAGGTGACCAAAGAGAAGACCAATTAGATCTAGGAAAATGACCAGTCGTGATTACTAGAATAAGTGGTGATTCTCATCAACCCCAGAAAGTGACCAATTAATGGGGCCAACTTTGAAATTTTATCAAACTCTTCCTATAGTCATTGAAATTTGACATGGTTTCACTAGATGCATGCACTGACAGTATGGGAGGGTTTCAAGACTCAAATATTACACATGTTATACCCACATAAGAGAATGGTATCTAACTCAGTGTCTAATAAGTCAAATATGGTCAGTATATTAGATGAGAGAAAAAAATAAAGACAAGATCAAATAACTGTTGAAGCTTGTGAAATTTATCAAGTAGTTGTTTATCAAGTATATATGTGTTTTGAATCCCATTAAAGTATTAAGAATATACCACTAGGATGTTAGGTCATCAAAAGGGGTCAAAGAAGACATGGTCGTGTGAGAACTCAAAATGAAAAGATGACCAAAGAGAAGACCAATTAGATGTAGGCACATGACCAGTCTTGATTACTAGAATAACTGTTAATTCTCGTCGACCCCGCAAAGTGACCAGTTAATGGGGCCAACATTGAACTTTTCTCAAACTTTTCCTATAGTCATTGAAATTTGACATGGTTGCACTAGATGCATGCCTTGATGGTATGGGAGGGTTTCAAGACTCAAATATTACTCATATTGTACCCACATAAGTGAATGGTTTGTAACTCGGTGGCCAATAAGTAGAATATAGTCAATATCTTAGATGAGAGCAAAAAACAAAGACAAGATCATATAAACAACAAAGTTTGTGAAATTTATCAAGTAATTGTTTATCGAGTATTAATGTGTTTTGAATCCCATTAAAGTATTAGGAATATACCACCAGGAGGTTAGGTCATTAAAAGGGGTCAAAGAATAATGGTCGTGTGAGAACTCAAAAGGAAAAGGTGACCAAAGAGAAGACCAATTAGATATAGACACATGACTAGTCTTGATTACTAGAATAAGTGTCGATTCTCGTTGACCACACAAAGTGACCATTTAATGGGTACATCATTGAAATTTTGCATGGTTTCACTAGATGCATGCCTTGATGATATGGGAGGGTTTAAAGACTCAAATATTACTCATATTATAACCACATAAGAGAATAGTCTGTAACTCGGTGGCCAATAAGTGAAATATGGTCAATAGCTTAGATGAGAGAAAAAAACAAACACAAGATCAAGTAACTGATGAAGCTTGTGAAATTTATCAAGTAGTTGTTTATCGAGTATTAATGTGTTTTGAATCCCATGAAAGTATTAGGAATATACCACCAAGAGGTCGTTAGGTCATGAAAAGGGGTCAAAGAAGACATGGTCACGTGAGAAATCAAAAGGAAAAGGTGACCAAAGAGAAGACCAATTAGATATAGGCACATGACCAGTCTTGATTACTAGAATAAGTGTTGATTCTCATCAACCCTGTAAAGTGACCAGTTAATGGGGCCAACGTTGAAAGTTTCTCTAACTTTTTCTATAGTCATTGAAATTTGACATGGTTGCACTAGATGAATGACTTGATGGTATGGGATGGTTTCAAGACTCAAAGATTACTCATGTTATACCCACGTAAGTGAATGGTCTGTAACTCAGTGGCCAATAAGTGGAATATGGTCAATAGCTTATACGAGAGAAAAAAATGAAGACAAGATTAAATGATTGATGAAGCTTGTGCAATTTATCAAGTATTAATGTGTTTTGAATCCCATTAAAGTATTAGGAATATACCACCAGGAAGTTAGGTCATGAAAAGGGGTCAAAGAAGACATGATCTTCTGTTATTCTAGGTGAACTTGCCCTTGTTTGGTTGAATATCTATCATATCTAAAAAGGAAATGAGGTCTTCCATCCTTTCTCTAAAATGGTCTCTAACTATGAATCCCCCCTTTTTCTCATTTTGATGAAGGGTGGTATTAAATTCTCCCGCAATGATACAATTTTGGCTAAACCCTAACTTCAATAGATCCATTAGAGAGTCCCAAAATTCTAAGATTTCATGATTGTTATTTGGCATATAGACATTAACCAAATGAATCGAAGTAGTTGATGGTTAGTGCATGAGTTTGACGATGATCTAGTGCTTCGATTCAAAACTCTGTTCCAACAGAAAAGAAGAAAACGGGGTTCCATAAGGTGCAAATTCCCCCAAAGGCCCCCCTGGCACTAATTGCTACACCCTTGCTTAATTTCCAAAAGTGAGTAGTCTCTTGACAGACAACTTGCAAGTCCCTCTTTTTTGTCTCTTGGATCATAAGGACTTGATGTTTCTCAACTCTAACAAGCTTTTTCATTGTCTCTCTCTTTTCTTTTCTCCCCAAACCTGTCCAAATCGAGGAGACCAAATTCATTATTTACCAGAGGATTCATGTGCCCCCCTTTTGGAGGGTTGAGAACTACCTTGGTGCCCATGATGAGGGATTCCATGAAGCTTATACACAACCATAGAAGTTGTAAACTGGGTAGTCAAAGGGATGAAATCAACATCCTTGGTTAAATATGCAACTACCATATATATAGGATGCTTACAAACTTGAGAAACTTGTGATATAGTCCATATTGACATTATTCAAACTTTGGCTCCATTTTCCACTCTCCATGCTAGCCAATTTCAAACTAGTTGAAAATATTTGATTAGGGACTTCTATAAAATATAGGCCCCCTCTACTAATTCCATTGGAAGTTTGTTATGATATTCAAAGGACAATGGATCAATATATTTTTTCATTATAACTGTCTTCCATAGTCCTCCATATTTTAAAATATCCCATTAAATCTTTGCTACTAGGGCTTGACCAAAGAAGTGAATCTTGTTCAATCCCCACCCCCTAACTTCCTTTGGTTTTTCTATCTTACTTTATTTAATTAGTGGAATACCTTATTTTTCTTTATTCCCCATCCATAAGAAATTGTAATTTCTTTTGCTTACTTTTTCAAGAATAAGTATAGGAATGCACACTAATGAATGCCAATAAACATGATTAGCTTCGAGTCAATCTTCCTTCCTTGTGATAACCATCTATGGAAGCAATTTGACGCTCTTTTTATATCTTTTCATAAATCTAGTTCTAGCCTTTGAACCTATAATCATTTGGATTCAACATGAAATCTAGGTACTTCACCCCCATTATCAAAGGAATATGCATTAATTGGTAGGAATCAAATTAATCTCCTTTCATGCTTCACTACTAAACCATTAAATAAAATAGTGACTTTACATGATTTAACTTCCATTCTAGTTACTCTATAGTATAGGTCCAATTTTTTCTTATATTTCTTCTCTTCCATAACAAAACTAGTACCAAACAAAATATCATCATCCACAAATAACAAATGAGACTGTGTTATAGATCTACCCACTTTTATCCATTTTACAACTCCTCTTTTATACTCATTCACAACCCTGTTTAAGCCTTTAGCTACTAGTAGAAAATGGAACAGGGACATGAGGCAACCCCAAAGAAACACGCTCAGAAAGACAAAACACCACATTTGTCTTGAGGACACTAGGGCTATTGAAAAGGTGGATCACTACTCAAAATGATGATTTAAAGAAGCTATTGAGATAGTTAGTCATCCTTGGATCTTAAATTGGGATGGAGTATAAATAAGTAGTAGATGGATTCCTTTAATCCAATAACAAAGTAATCATAAAAATGGAGCCAACAACTAACAAAAAGATGAAATTGGTGTTCTCTCATTTGTGCCAAAATTTATCTAATTATTATGGTTCATACATTAATAAGTAAAATATGACAAATCACATAATGCAATGGATTGTCCTAAAGAGTAATTGATATTCATAACGGTTCAAAATGTTGATACAAATGCAATCAATGTAGAGATTACTAATTTTTTTGTGATGTTGTCTCAACTTGCATTGTATGGGATTAATGAGGCTCATTTAATGTTGTCAAGTTTCCTCCTCTTTCTAATTGGAATAAATTTGAAGTTTAAAGAATAAGTTTATTTTCGTTAAATATTTATCTTGAAAGAACTTGAGAGAAATGGGTGGTTTAGAGGCCTAGGATCATACTATTGACTTGTGGCCTATGCCTTTTCTACTTTGGATCTTCAGTTGGAATATAAACACATGCTTTAAAAAACCCAATATCCTATTATTGACTTGTGGCTTAGGCCTTTTCTTGGTTGTCTCTATTGTCAATGTTATATCTTCTCAATCGTTCGATTTTGTTATGTTCCCTCCTCTTTTTAATTGAGATAACTTTAAAGTTTAAAGAATATTGTTCATTTTCATGTTTTTTCTTGAAAGAACTTGAGGTTTTTTTAACATAACAGAAATTCAAGTCATAATGTGTCATTATTGTAGACATTAATCCTAGAAATTTTATAGACTTTAGATCTTTATCTAAAATATTAATAGGTGTTTTACAAGATTAAGATCAACTTAAGGTGAAACATTGGGTGGAATACTAGATTCATCAATTAATACAAGGTTGAGTCAATTAATTTTATAAATTCTTTAGAATTTGAGTTTTCACCCCTATAGGGTTGTTGTAGCCAAAAGGAGATCGAACAACATACTACAGTTCATTTTCATTGTTGGCAGATCTAAGGTCTGTTTCACTTGGATTTGATCTTGCATCTTTGAAGCTCATGTGTTTTTGTACTTGCATTTTGCAAGTAAGACTTCCAAATAACCAACATACATTGAAAGAAAGCAGCCTGTTGGGTATGAAACTCATTTCACCATCATTTTGCTCAAAAAAAAGCAAGGTGCATTGTATAGCCCACATGGGGGTGGGGTTGATCCATCAACTTTGTGTGTGTGCACAATCATGCATTGTGTACACATGGTGCATTAAATATAGAGCATGCATTGGGTCAAAGTATCTTGAGTTCAAACAAATGGTCAAAGTATCAAATATTGGAACTTGATATATGCAACCTCTAGCTTTGGAATCCCAAGGAGAATAGAGGTAGAAATTTTCTAAGCAATGTTGGGTCTTATTACAGCCACCCTAGCAGCAGAGTTGAGGGCTACTATTAGGGTTGTACCAGCTAATCCAAACAATGGACCCTTAGGGGCTACAACAACAGGCTTTTAGGGGAAGATTTGGACAACCCTTGAAGAGTTGTTACAACAGCCTTTTGGGACACTTCTGGGCAAGTCTGAAGGAAGATTATGAGGGTTATTCTAAAGGACTATAACAAAAAATTAGTGGGTTGTAACAACAGACCTCTGGAGAAGACTTTGGAAAGCTTATGAGGTTGTTACAGTCAACATAGTAACAACAGTTTTTGGGGCTAATCATGTGTACCAACAGCGAGGTAAAGAGGGCCAAGTCAGGCCTGCATCTTCTGTGGAGCAGTCATGGATTGTTGCTATGATAGACTTGTGTTAAAGGTTGTGTGAGGGTTGGTACAAGGAAAGGAAGGAAGGAGAGGAGCAGACCGAAGGTTGGAAGTACACATCCAATCTTTTGCAAGGAGTTGCAGATGAAGAGGAGGGTTTGAGGAGGCAAGTAATGTCCTAACCCTCAGCCTCAGGATAGAAGACTTGGACACAGAAACCAAGAGGGTTTCTACAGTGTCTTATAAGTTTATTTGGTGTTTTTTTTTATGTAATATTGAGCATGATTGCAGACTAAGGTAAGTTTGTGTTACTTTGCTTAATTGATTTCATCATTACTCTGTAGTAGTTTTCTTTTGATGAAGGGTAATATCCCTGGTATGGGATCCCTCGTGACTTGGACCAAGATCCCTGGTACGGGAGTCCAAGTTTTTTTGGTTGTTATCTCTTAGGGAGATCATCTTGGTTATTATTCTAGTACATGAGGCCATTTTGGTTGTTATCCCTTCAGGAGGCCATCTTGGTTATTATCCCAGTACAGGAGGCTAGATTTCTTATTTCATTGTTGAAGGGCTGTTATCCTTGGTACGAGAGCCCATTTGTGTTGATTGGTTATTATCCTAGTATAGGATGCCATTTTGATTGTTATCCCTACGTGAGATCATATTGGTTATTATCCTTGTATGGGAGGCCAAAAAAATTATGTAGAAGCAGTAGAGGACCTGATAAGACATGGGATGTCTCCAGGTTAGCAACACCGGAAGAGGAAGATGTCTATCCTTCAGACTTCAGAGGGAGTCTCTTGACTCAGAGGGAGTCAAACTATTTGAGAAGAAGGAAGAGACAACATCTTCTCCTCCTTCAACAATTCAGAGGGAGACAACCATTGATCCAGTTGATCCAGTTGCTCTAGTTGATGTCCCCAGAGACATTACAGTGGGCCATAAAAGGACTGTATGGGCTCGAAAAACTCTACAGGAGGCAGAGGGACATGCAACTCCTCGAGACACATTCTGAGAGAGCAAGAAACAAAAGAGATTTTTGAGCTATTTTTCAGCCATGAGCCACATCATTGATACTAAGTCTTCTTGTCATGGAGAAGCAGCAGGTCAGCATGTATGGCAAGATGCCATGACAGAAGAGTATTAGTCCATCATGAAGAATGATGTGTGGGATATTGTTCTGAGACAAGAAGGGAAATCTGTAGTGACTTCCAAATGGATATATAGGATCAAGTATGCAGCCGATGGAAGTGTCGAGAAGTACAAAGTGAGGTTTGTAGCTAGAGGATTTTCACAGGTAGAGGGAATTGATTATGAGGAAACATTTTCTCCTGTACCTCGATACACTTCCATCCGTACTATCATTACACTAGCTACATCTATGGGTTGGAAACTACATCAGATTGATGTACAGACAACCTTTCTTAATGGTGAGATTGAGGAGGAAGTTTACATCAAGAAGCCAGAGGGATTCGTGATTCATGATTCAGCCGAGACAAACTCAGTAGATAGCAGTGAAACATGTATTGAGATGTCTATGAGGCACAGTTGGATATGGCCTGAGATATGCCTCCAGTGTAGACATGAGATTGCAGGGATATACCGATGCAGATTGGGTAGGGAGTGCAATGGGTCAGAAGAGCACATCCAATTGTTGTTTTACATCGGGGTCTGCCATGGTTTCCTGGTGCAGCAGGAAACAAAGTTGTGTGGCTTTGAGTACCGCAAAATCAGAGTATATAGTGTTGAGTGTAGCAGTCCGCAAAGTAATCTGGCTTTGCAAGCTCCTAATAGATTTATTTGATCATGAGATGGATTCTAACATTATGATAACTAGAGATGTGTGAAGCTCTCTGAGAATCCTGTGTTTCACGATAAATCGAAACGCATTGAGATAAAATGTCATTATATCAGAGACATGGTGCAGAAGAAAGCAGTGCATGTGCAGTACCTTCCTACACATGAGCAGATTGCAGATATCTTCACCAAACCTCTTGCTAGGATGAAGTTCAAGTACTTTTGTGAGAGACTTGGCCTGGTGGAGAATGTCTCCCTAGTTGAGAGGGAGTTTTGATGATAGCAAATTCATGACACATCCTCTAGGGCACGTTCTCCTCTGAGACTAAGTTGAGTCAACCTAAGAGGGAGCCTAGTGTTGGGCATACCCACATGATGGGGCATCGTTTTGTGTGAGAGTTGAGTCATCCTCTAGTGGATGGGGCACCGTTCTCCTCTGGAGAGTTGAGTTTCCCCCCTGTGGTTGGGTGTGCCCATGTGATGGTTGTATCATTCTCCTCTTTGTGAGAGTTGAGACGATGTGGTACTCTAGATGATTTTATTGAGTATGATGTGTCCCTAGTGGCTAAGCACAGGTGGACATGTCCCTAGTGGCTGAGCACTAGTGCACGTGTGGATCCCTTGGTATATTGTCTAAGAGTAGATTCACCTATAACCCTAATTATGTTGTAAATGGTACAGGTCGGCCCCACCATGTAAAAATAATTAATATTTTAATTATTAATTATATTTATTATATTATTAAGTTGTACAGGTCGACCCTATTGTGCCAATAGACACATCATTTGATGTGATAAGTTTTGTATAAATAAAGGTGAATCCCCATTGAGGATTACACACTCATCATTATTTCATCTCATGATTTCAGAAGTTGAGGTCTGAAATTATGAGAACTGTAGCACCATTTTGTGTGCTAGGTTTTGGTGATGGATGGGGGATCTTCTCCTAAGAATATAGCAAAGGATTGTTGGGTTTTCTTCCCTTGTGTAGAAGGGGTTCCCATGATATTTCTTGTGTTCTTGTGCATGGTTATTCTTCTTGTGATCTTGGTTTACTGCAGCTAGTTATTGTTTCTACAGTCATTGGTTATGGTTGTAGCTCATGCTAGACAGTAATAAAATAAAATTGCATAAACTTACCATAAAATTCAACAAAGCAAAGGTCGTATCTACCAGCCACGCAAAGGATCCATAAAGGGTGATGCAGGGTGCACACAGAGCCCATACAACTCACACATAGGAACTTGTGCAGGGTTTTGTTGAAGCACTAGGGTTTTAGAGGTTGAGAGAGGAGTCGTACTACATCTTGGAGGAATTTTGCTAAGGTTTGGCTCATTATTTTGAGGAGGTCGATTTTCTGTAAGAAGATATCTGTATTTTCTTGTTGAAATAATAAAATCCACAAATTTGCAGCACTGCTTTTCCCTCCAGGGTTTTTCCAGGGACTATTATCCAAAAATGATTGTGTACTATTGATGTGATTGTTGTTGTCTTCTACTTTATGTTCCTGGTTATTTAATTTCTGTTGTGCATTATTTATTGGGGAAAAAGAACCTTGTGTAATCGGTGATAAGTGAAATTTAATTGGTTAATGTGTTGGGTTTAGAGAAAATTCACAGTTAGAAGAGACAAATTAATGTGCATTGCCTAATGACTTGTTTTGAAGCTTGACTCATCATTATAAGTGGGTGTCCCACATTGGAATCCGTTCATTTTTCCTTGAGATCCATGTCATTGCCTCAATATCCATGTATTTATATTTATCCATATCTACCTACATTGGGATTCATGTCATTTTTCTTTGAGTCCATGTCATTGCATTGGGATCCATGACAACATAGTGGACAATGACAAGGATGCCACATCAACACTTTGTACACTTGTCGACATATGGAGCATGCATGAGCCACATGGACATGTATTACTTGGCACATGTGAGAATCCTTCTAGAAGGGCAGTTTCTCTCTCCTCCCTCACAGGTTTAGCTTCTAGAGTCTTCTAGAAGGGTGCTCCTCACTTTTCCTTGTCTATTCATACATGTGAAAGTTGGTTGCATGAATGATGGAGTTAGTTAGTGGGGTGCTCATGTTATTGGACCTCATTTGACCTCACACTTACTTCAAGAAGATTAGTTGCACACTTTTAGGGAGAGCATACTTGTTCTCTCTCTCTCTCTTATGGACCAAACGTGTGGAATTAGTTAAGTATTTCCTCATTATGAGGAGGACACCCTACTTTTGAGGAATTTCTTCTAACCAACTTTGGTTTTCACACATGGTTTTAGGCTCATGGTCTCATCTCTGCACATGGTATGAGCTCATTGTTTCACTCTAGGTCATGGTTTTCAATAGTATGGTTTTAGGGAGGCATATATCTATATAAGGAGGGCACCTCTCTCACTTTTTCATGGTTGGAGATCAATTGGAAGACGCATTTTGCTCAATTTTGATGTAGTTTTTTGTGTATTCTCTTGAATATGTTGCCATAGGTTAATAATAGAAGGTTTTGGACATGCAAGAGACATTGAGAAAAGGGCTATTGCAATGCAAGCAATGCAGACAAGGTATGATGCATGTTTATTTTCTTTCTTTGTGAGTTTTGAAGCTATATCTTAGTATTGAAGTTGAATATCTTAGGGTGTTAACTTCTTACCCTAGATCCATGATTCAATTAATTAAGTTTGCAATACTTATGTTGAATCTACAATTAGTTTAGCCTCCCTGTGATTCTTGTGTAGCCAGACTTTCCTTAGCTTGATGTTCACCAATCATTCTCCAAGAGATGTATGAGGATTTCAACAATTGAAGGTACAGAGGGAAATTACTCAAGGAGTGGCTAAGACTCGATGCCCAATAGTAATACCTAGGGTTTTCCTTTCTTTTCTAGTAATCTCAACCTAAACATTTTTCCCTTTTCATTTTTTGGTTTATTTTGCAATCTAGGGTTTTAAGGGTTTAATATTTGAATTAGATTGATTGATCCAAGCTTGATTTCAATTGTCGAATATTGTTTATTTTGGATCTATCGCATGCTAACACGTTATTTCATGATGTATCTTTAGAGTTGGCATAAGTAAGTAGCTGAAATTCTAGGTTTAGGTCGTGTTTCTTACATTTTACATTCATGGATCTAACCTATAATCTTCCATAAACTTTAGTGTGCATAACCTACACATCTTAATTGACTTCATCTCCTTTCCTCAATGTTGGAAAACACATAATTTTTAAGGGCACTAAGTGTTAAAACTCATTTTTATCCATTTAAATGGTAATTGTCTCAACATCTTGATATTTTGGCAATGTTTAGCACTTCTCACATTCTTAATCTTCTAAAGGGATAAATTGATTCAATGCATGGTTGGATGCTTTAATAGTTGAACAAGTAATTAACATTGTTTTTCTTAACTTNATGGTAATTGTCTCAACATCTTGATATTTTGGCAATGTTTAGCACTTCTCACATTCTTAATCTTCTAAAGGGATAAATTGATTCAATGCATGGTTGGATGCTTTAATAGTTGAACAAGTAATTAACATTGTTTTTCTTAACTTGTCATATGAGGATCCACTTTACACTGAAATAGCATATCATATTCTGTAACCTTGTGCCATTCTTATGGTTATAACACTCCAAACTAATAAATTGATACACTACAATATGGAACGACTCAATCTTTAGGCCAACAATTTGGTGTTTACAGTTGTGTTGTGGAAGGTTTCATGGCATTTATTTTTTCATCCTAATAAAAATATTTAATGCATTGGATCTAAAGATAATATGAACTACGTGCATGGATCAAACTAATACATCCTAAATGTTGGTATTTTATTGTTATGCACACTTGTTACATCACTTAAGGGAATAAAAGATCCACATGCATTGAGTTGAACACCCTAAATGTGACTGCCTAATACTTGATGTTTGATCATTTGGCATTGGCACATGGGACTGCAGAATTTTGTTGTTTATTCTTCATGTTTGTACACTCTGAAATACATTATTGGACATCATTAATCTTCATGGTTGCAATCTTCTCATAGCATACACTAAAACAATGATGTTCTTGACGATCTGTTACACACCAGTGGTTAAATGATAATTATGATCTAAGATCTCTGCTATCCTAATTATGACAACAACAAACTTAAGTACTTGATTCATTTTGTTGTCTTAAAATCAGAATTATTATAGTTGTGGATTGGCAAGCATTTTGTACCAACTTAGGACACATAATCTCACTTGTTGTCATACTTAAGTTGGATGTGATGTCTCATTCCCAAGAGTAGGAAAACAGAGAGTGACTTAGTAATTTATGTGTTCTCGTAGACTATAGTCAGGCACAAACATGGAACAATAGGAGAAACAAGGGTGATTTGGTGGCTAAACGATTAACTAAGCCAAAAAGCATAGAAAAAGTCACTTAAGCCTAAGTCAACGAATAATTAGAATGAAAAAGTGATAAAGAGGGACTTAATTAATTAATTACTCACCTTAGGAGGAAAAGCACCTAAATTAAGTGATGTCAATGGTGAATTAGATCCATAAGAGTATAAAGGAAGGAATTTGACCTAATTCCTCATTATGTTATGATGTGATGTTGAGATATTTGAAGAGGAAGAGGAAATTGACACCCTTGTTGTTTTGTGGAAGTTTGGAGGAAACCACCACCATTGATCAGTTTCTTTGTTGAAAGACACACCCTAGCCTATCAGAGATACCATCCAGGTATTTCACTATGCATTACAGTGTTCAGTTCAGTGATTGAGCAACTCAACCAGTGAGGGTACAAGTGTTTGAGAGAGGGTTTGTGCGGCCGCTTGAGACAGTTCAAATTAGGTTGATTCCTTTTGAACCATTAGAGAGCTAGCCAGGCCGCACCTATTCAAAGTAGGATCACACACACAGTAATGATCGTTCAACTGACGTACTACTAACTAGGAATCCAAACGAACTTCTAACGAACAGATGCCATGTGAGATAGCATCATGTAAAAGTTCTATAACAACGCTATATTCGTCCACATTATTCGTGGATGGCCCTAGGCATATGCCTCCTAAATACACCAGTAGACCCTCAAGTGAATAAATCACCTAAGAAATGGAAGCCAAGTTTCGTATGTGACGACTGGCCCCATCTATGAATCCTAAGTATACCGATGACTCCATTGACATATGTCAACCAAGTGAAAACTCAATAAGCAACTCGAAGACGAAAAATAAAGAGATATATACACTAAATTACATTAGTATACAAAGAGTTATGCCTAACCCTGGGGCTCAAGCGTAGTATCTTTTCAAGTAGAGCCCATTTCTGGGCTCAGCCAACTTATTCCCTTCGTAATATTCTAAATCATAGGCTCCTTTTTCTACAACACGTTGCATGATGTAAGGACCATGCCACATGGGTTTAAACCTGCCTGCCCCCATCGGTTCTTTGGATTGATCATAAAAGAGGACCAAGTCACCCTCAGCATACAACCGAGGATAGACAGACCTATCGTATTGGACCTTGACACATCGTTTGTTCACCTTGATAGTCATAATGGTGTCTCGATGCTACTCATCAAGACTCTCTAGGTATACAAGGCATCGTTCAAGATTGAAAGTGTCGGATACAAATGCCAACTTAAGAGAAGGGATTTCGCATTAAATGGGTAATATCGACTCCACACCATGTACTAATTGGAAAGGGAAAAATCCAGTGGCAGTCCAGACTGAGGTTCGATATGCCCATAATGCAGGATATAGCATGATGTGCTAGCTGGACTTACTCTCACTAACGGTTTCTTGAAAAATGGTCTTGAGAGACTTCTTGATGGCCTCTACTTGCCCATTTGACTAGGGATAATAAGGAGAAGAGTGACCATGTTTAAACCATAGTTTAGTGGCTAGTTCTTCCATCATCTCATTCTAAAAGTGTATGCCATGGTCAGTGACAATCTCACTCGGGATACCAAACCAAGCAATAATCCGATTGAATACAAAGAAGGTTGTAGTTTTCCCATCAGATTTAACTATAGGCATGGCCTTGGACCACTTAGTAAAGTAGTCGACGACCAGGATAATGTGTTGATTCCCCCCAGCCAAATTTGGGTTGCAATCGACAAAGTCCACCCTCCACTTAGTGAAGGGACCGACAGTAATGACTGGGTGAAGAGGGGTTGGATGCGAGCACATTTTCTGAGTGAACTCCTAGCAGGGGTGGCACTTCTTAACCAATTCAATACAATCTTTAAAGATAGTAGGCCAGAAATAACTTGCTCGCAAAAATTGTTGGGTTGTCGCAAGCCCAGATAGATGACCACCACAAGCCCCACTGTGACAATCATTTAGGACAGACTCGACCTCTTCGTGAGTTAAACAATGACGCAAGATATCAATTATTCCTCAACGATACAAAGGGTCACCGACGACAATATATTTCTTATCTTGGTATCTTATATGTCGTCGATCATCTCGTGAGAGATACTGAGGAAACTTCAAAGTCTGAATATAGAGAACAATGTTTCCATACTAGGGGTCAAATGATGAGACAAGAAAAATGTGTTCGTCTACAAATGAATCAACATGGATAACATCCTCATTTAATCGTGGAAAATTAGATATCAACTCTGTAAAAGATAGGAATTTATTGGATTTCGCAAAAGCGAAATCGAGATCAAACTCCTATAAAATGACAATCCATTTATTATATTTTCCCCCTGTGATACGTTGGGTAAGGACTTATTGAAATGGATTGACATTAGCAACCACAATAGTCTTGCAAAGTAATATATAATGATGCAAACATTGGACTGCGTGAACGAAATCCAAATCTAGCTTTTCGACGTGAGTGTAATTGAGTTTAGGACCAAGTAAAGTTCGACTAGGATAGTAAATGACGTTCTCATGAAGCTTGTCATCCTCCTGAACTAGAACCATACCAATTGTATTCTCGGACGTGAAAATATAAAGTAAGTAATCTCTATTGTAGTCGGGAGGCTTTAGTAAAGGTTTCGACACCAAATCTTTCTTCAAATCATTGAAGGACTGTTGGGCTCGCTCATCCTAGATAAAAGGGGTGTCCTTCTTCAAAAGATGCATGAAACTGTTGATATTATGGTAGCTATGGGAGGTATTTACCTCCACGTGTAAACCTGACGAGAATAGAATACTCTAGGAAGCAATAAGAAACCCTAATGAGTTGGATAATAACCCTAGAAGACATGTTGGCTCAAGAAGATAACTTGTCTTAGGTTATTGGCCTCCAAGAGAAGAAGTCGACTAGAAGAAATAAAATATATTGAACAGATAGATACCTAGAATGAGAAGTCATCCCAGGCAGTTAGCCAGAATTACTATAAATACAAGAGGCCAATCTTCATTCTGGCAGGTAGTCTCAAAATTGCAGAGCAACACTTGTGCGCACTGCAGTACCCAATTTTGTGTGCGAGTTTGGAGGAGCGTTTCCACTGCAGCGGTTGCAACTAGCAGATCACGTTTGGCTTGAACTATCTCTTGGTTAGGGTTTGGACTATCTGATCAACTCTTACTGGTGCACTATCCTTAAGGAAAGGTGTGTTACCCTTTGTTTGGTTATCTAGCCTTGGGTTTGCTTCCGGAGTGATTCTCTGTCAAGGTTAAGGTGCTCGAAGGGTGGCTTCGGCCTATGGTTGGATCACAATAGTGATATTTTCAATGGTAAAATGAGCACATCCATTATAGTCTAACAGGTTATGGACCCACACCTTGTTCATTCAGTCTAACCGCTAGAAGGAAACATAGTCATAAGGATATTAAGCTCATTGAAGAACTGTCACTAGGGTTTCTAGTAGGAGCAGTCACCATAGCATTGTCGCTAGGTTTACTAGAAGGTGCAGTTGTAGAAACCCTAATCCTATCATTGAGGCACCTTAACTGAAAGGATTGACCTAACTTCCAGATAGATCAGTGTGCCTTAGCTTAGCGCATCTCCTGATACTCTCAACAAGCCAAGATGTCAATTTTGAGTTTGTGGTCAGATCTAGGGTTGACCAAGTCAAAATAGCCATGACTCACTCTATGAAGTTAGAAAAAAAGTTAGATGGAGCTTCTAACTTTAGAGCATGGAAGACAAGGATTGACCTCATCCTTTCCAAGAATAAAGTGTTGGATATTGTGAAAGGAAAGATCGTGAAACTAGAGTTTGAAGAAGGAAAAGAGAAGGAACCGCAGAACGTTGCAGTTATGGAGAAGTTCATAGACGGTGACATCAATGCTATGAGTATCATAGTGGAATTTATAAAAGACCACTTGATACCCTACATCTCCCATCTTGACTCATCGAGGAATATGTATGATTCCCTAACAAACCTCTTCTCAGTCATAAACATTGGACAAATAATGAGTCTGAAGAATGAGCTCTATGACATGAAGATGAATGATGATGATAGAATAACATCATACTTTGTGAGAATATCTCAATTAAGAGATCAAATACAAGCTATTGAATAAATCATTTCAGATAAGGAATTGGTAAACATAGTACTCAATGGTCTTCCCAAGACGTGGGATGCATTTACCGCAAGGATTAACACAAGGAAGGAGTATCCTACATTTGAAGAAATTTGGACTTGTTGTGCTCAAGAAGAATCTAGGATTAGTGCAAAAGAGAAACCCCAAAATAAGTAGGATGATCAAGCCTTCACAGCAAGATTCAAGAATTTCAGGAACAATAGGAAGTTTGGCTCAAAGAGGAAGACAAATCAAGAAAAAGATATTTCAAAAATACAATGCTTCAACTGTCAAAAGTATGGCCACTACAAGAATCATTGTCCCAAGCTAAAGAAAAGGAAGGAGAAACATGAAGCATCAGTTGCTGAAGAAAAGGAACCTACAAAGAAGACTAAGCAGGATGAAAGAGACTTCATCGTCTTAAGGTAACAATACTCTTCTTATTTCTTGTACATATCTTGTTTGCATAGTCTTTGTACATATCTTGTATATCTATCTCTGAGAAGATAATATGTGCCAAGAAGAACTATACTTATGGAAGAAAAACAAGATAAGGATTGTTATCATTATACAAGTAAGATAATACACATGATGTGGAAGCTGTTACAAGATAAGCCGAAATCAGAATCAATCATGAAGAGACTTAGAAGAAGAAAAGATAGAAAGAAGTCAGCAATCAAGAGAAAATTGGAGAGAGAATTATGATGTTTTATAGAAGAACAATAAGATGGAAGCATGGACTCTGTTAGACGAAGGGAGTCGATTATATATTGCAGAAGACAATAAGGATGCAAACAGAAGCATGGACTCTGTTAGACAGAGAGATCTAATTATATGCACTTATACATGAAGCAAGGATTAGGAGGGAGCTAATCTTATGATCCATTGAAGATGATGAAATATATATCCATGGTAGAAGCCATGAAAGAGAGTATGTGTTCAGTTCAACCTCAGAAGAAGTCTTCTTCAAAGAGAAGCCTTAAAGTATCCCTGGTTGTCCATCCACATCCATGATTCTATAATGAAAAGAAGAAGTGGAATCTTTAGGGCATGGAATCTATAAGAAACTCCATGGACCCAAGAGCTAAAGGAAAAACATTAGGAAGAACATGAAGATTCCAAGAAAGGAAGAGAAGCTATAACAACTAGCCATTAAGAATCACAAGATTACCATCCTTATACGAACTCACTAAAAGCAATCAAGCAGAGGAACTAAAAGTTGTGATGAAGAATAGTGTATATATGCAAGCATTGGAAGATCCAGAACTAGAGGTTCTCCCAGATGGAGGGAGAAGACTATGATGATTACTTGTTCCAGTAAACCAGACATACCTCTACATGAGTCATTATATCATCTGCAATATCCATAGGTTGGAGTTCTACATCAGATGAATGAAAATAATGTTCTCCAGAGAAATTGAACAAAGAGCATATGAAGAGCAACCTCAAGACTTTGAGGCATACCAGAAAGAGACCCTTGTATGCAGATAGAAGAAGATAACTTGGTGGGGAACCTCCAGTGCACAATAGAAACGTGGTGAATATTTTTTATAACAAAGCTATTGTATCAAGATGATTACTTAGAAGATCAGATCTCATGATGATAGAAGAAGTGCCACATGAATATGTTCCAGTTTTCCAACAATGATATAATTTATTGATCAGAGCTACAGGAAGCCTTCAGAGAAGACTAGTGTTCCAGACCAAAGTACATTTGAAATCAATAATTACATTATCTTTGATGAAGTCCAGAAAGGAGAAAGTGGTTCTCCAATACATATCTCCACAGATGAGCAGATAAGAAGACATTTTGATAAAGCTTATGTTCAAGATGAAAGAGTTTGCATACTCAAGCTGGAGCTCGTGGAGATGACTTCCTTATTGAAAAAGGAATAGATGACTCCCAGGTTGGGAGGGAGCACTGATGTATTATTGATTGTTGGATATGATGAGCATATTCTTTCCAGTTCGAAAAGTGGATTGAGATTTCTGATAGACAGACATTTTCTAGTTCAGAAAATGGTCCAGATTGGTGATGTACCATACACAACGACTTCCCATTGTGGTTAACATGGGGAGTGGTCTAGGGCAGACTCTCTTCTTGAGGGTTACTCAAGAAGACTGGCCTGACACATCGGACAATGAATTCCCATTGTGGTTAACATGGGGAGTGGTCTGTTTTGGAGGTTGGTGTAGGATAAACATTTCCTCTTATGGTTAGCATGGAAATGGTCTGGATAGTCATTCCCTAGGGTGTATTCATTCTCTCTAGCTTTCACTTTGTTTAGTGTCGGAGGAATGGCCCAGGGTGGGGAATGGTCCAGGTTCAACAATCAAGGACAGACATTCCTTAGGGCAGAGTCATTCTCTCTAGGTTACACTTTGGTTAGTGTTGGAGGAATGGCCTAGGGTGGGGAATGGTCCAGGCTCATAAATCAGGACAGTTATTCTTCCTTGCTTGAGAAGAATAGTCTAGATAGCTCATCATTGATATTTTACCTTCTAAGGGCATATGATCTTTCAAGATCTCACAGATGTGAGTGGAAGAATGGCCCAGATGATTCAGTTTATATCATAACATTGTTTATATGCAGGTTGATATCAAATGATTGTTATGAAGACTATATGTCTCTAGACAATAGATGTATACTACTATGGTGAATGCGTTCCACTGTTTTTGATACGTCACTAATCAAGTACCTATGTGTTACTTGGTGTGGTAGTGTACCACTGGATTGTAGTTGTGTACTACTATGGATAGACACAGTTGTGTTCTATTGAATGATATTGTTCTGATTGCCTTGAAGACTATTAACAGTGTTGAAAATGATTATCAGCTAGATGGATGATCAATGGACAGAGATTTCCTAGATGAAAATGGTTCAGGACATTTATTTTTCTAAGACATATGTCCATATTAGAAGAATGGATCTTGTGTCACTCTATGGTGTGAGTGACTTATCCAGCATCATGTCTAATTACTCAGATAGAGTATGGTTTCGAGAGATGATGCATTCGATGACACTGATGGTGATTATGGTGCTCATGATCTAGTCATGAGATAGTCTATACAACTATGTTGATGCTACTGGGTGCATGGTATGTTTGTGCTCGAGACCATTACCTGTAATACCTCCCTAGCTAGAAGGGAGTGTTGATATTATGGTAGCTACAGGAGGTATTTACCTCCACGTGTAAACCTAACGAGAATATAATACTTTGGGAAGCAAGAAGAAACCCTAATGAGTTGGCTAATAACCCTAGAAGACATGTTGGCTCAAGAAGATAACTTGTATTAGGTTATTAGCCTCCAAGAGAAGAATTTGTCCAGAAGAAATAATATATATTGAACAGATAGATACCCAGAATGAGAAGTCGGCCCAGATAGTTAGCCGGAATTACTATAATATAGGAGGCTAGTCTTCATTCTGGCAGGCAGTCTCAGAATTGTAGAGTGGCACTTGTGCACATTGCAGTACCTAGTTTTGTGTACAGGTTTGGAGGAGAGTTGTCATTGTAGCTGTTGCAGCTAGTAGATCGCATTTGGCTTGGACTATCTCTTGGTTAGGGTTTGGACAATCTGATCAACTCTTATTGGTGCACTATCCTTGGGGAAAGGTGCACTACCCTTTGTTTGGCTATCTAGCCTAGTGTTTACTTCCAGAGTGATTCTCTGTCAAGGTTAAGGTGCTCGGAGGGTGGCTTCAGCCTATGGTTGGGTGACAATAGTGATATTGTCAATGGTAAAATGAGCACATCCATTATATTCTAATAGAAACCTTTAGTGATAGTAGCATAGTTCACTATAAACCTATGAAGAAAGTTAGATTTCCCCTGTAGACCCTGAAGTTGTCTAATCGTGTGGGGGGGAGGCAACTGAAGTATTGCCTCAACCTTGAGCAGATCTACCATGATCCTAGTCTCATAAACTAGAAAACCTAAAGACGACCAGACTTAATGCAAAAGATGCATTTGTGAGGGTTTAACCGAATCCTATAATAACGACATCTTTCGAAAACAAGTTGAAGGTGAGTAACATGATCCACTCTCTTGCGAGAGTGAGCAACAATATCATCAATGTAAGATTCGACTATGTGATTAAGATCATGAAACGTGAAAGTCATGGCATGTTGAAAGGTTGCTCCACATTTTTAAGGCCGAAAGGCATCTTTCGATATGCAAAAGTTCCCCAAGGACAAATAAACGTCGTCTTGTGTTGATCCTCAGTTTTAATTTGAATTTGATTATATCCTGAAAATCCGTCCATAAAAGAAAATACTTCGCTTCTGTTACACTCGTCGAGAATATTATCGATGAAAGGTGTGGGGAAGTTGTCTTTCGGACAAGCCTTGTTCAGGTCATGAAAATCCATGCATACACAGATGGTTCCTTGCTTCTTATCTATAGGAACGGGGTTGGATACCCATTCAGTTAAAGGAACTAGGTAGATGAAGCCGGTGTTAAGTGGCTTCTCCACTTCTGCCTTAATAGCAGGGGTCTTTTGAGGGTTGACAACTCTAAGACATTTTCGAACAAGTTTAGCATCCGGATAAGTTTTGATTTTTTGTTCGACAATACGAGGGTCGATCCCTATCATTTCTTCATAGGACCAAGCAAATACATCTCGAAATTCCTTGAAGAGCTCAGTGTAGATCAAGATTTCTTCTGGAGAAAAATCTGCACCGATATTTACATTTTCAACCTTACCAAGGGTACGAGAGATGTTTATCTCGACAGTAGGAGAGATACTTGCCATGTTTCCTTCGGCATAAATGTCATGCATATCAAGTGGAACTATGATGTGACCGACTACCTCGCTCAAAGTAGATTGAAAGTCATCTTGTTCGATTCTTTCAAGCTCTGGGAGAAAATAAGAACAGTGATGCATATCATCCCAAGGTTTGTCGGAACCATTCATGGCTTCGATGATGGCTTCGTATGAAGGAAAAGTCTCATTGAGGACATCATGTGAAAAAGACAACGAGGTGGCCCACACGGCCCTAGACATGAGATCCTCCTCGTCCGTTGATGAGGGAAAAGGATCATGATCAGCGGAAGCTTCATGAGCAACTTGATATGCAATCTTTGTTGTTGATAGTGGCATGGCCATCCTAGCATGCAACTGTCCTTCACAAGACAAATTTGTGAAGGTAGGGTCCATGGATCATCAAAATAAGATGTGTGGAAAGGAATGGACCTCCCAGTCAAGACGAGCCTACTTGACATCGCAAAAACTTGATGGTTCGGTGTCGAGAAGTTGAAAGTACCCATGAGGGAAGAATACATTCCAACACCAACATTATCAGTTGTCGGCCGAGAATTTTCGATCACAGGAATTGATTGTCCAAGAGATGCATTAGGACTAGGGTATGCAAAATATAATTGATCGATCGTCACAATCTTCCCTTCATGAGTAAAACAAAGAGTGTGGAAAATGGACGATACGATGATGATCATATCATAAGTCCAATTGTGGCCTAGTAACAGGCTATAATCAAGAGGCACATCTACTACCTCTACTTCCACCTCTATCATCTTCCCACCTAACTGGACCGAAAAGGTAGAGAGAATACCATGAGGGTGGAAGGAATGAACGTCGAAAACAGTCAACATGTTTGATGACTTGGAAAGGGTCGGAGAACTAAGAGTTTTCCAACAAATCAGGGACATTACACATGTAGTCATGCCTTCATCAACAACCACACATTTGATGGTATACTTTGAATACTCCACATGGATTTGGAAATCCACGTTTGACGTCAAACTTGATAAGCTTTGAGTCACTAGGTTCTAGAGATCCTAGAGAAGAGAGTAAGGAATTCCTCTGTGAAGGACACATCTGGAGTACCTCCAAAGCCGAAATAGCACAAGGGGTTTGGCCCACATCCTCAAAACTAGTGTAGTTATGGGCGGCTCTAGCATTTGGATTATGGGTAGAGAGCTTGAGTACTCCTTTCGAAATACGAGGCTGTGGCTTTGGTTTCTCAATCTGTAAATTCATCTCTAAGGGAGGAGGAGGAGATTCTAGACCAGGAATAGTTTGTTTAGAACTATAGTCTTGAGATCAAGTGGCTACATCAATTTTTGCATCGACCATATTGATACATAAACGATCACCATCTTGCGATTGTTGGTTTTGACTTCCACCAGCCGCATTTTTTACGTTTGAGGAGCTTGAGGTTAAGTGTTGATTATGTGGGAATGGATTTGTCAACACGACGGGTGATTGAGATAAAATCCTCGCAGCATCTGCAAGTTTGGGGCACAAATGTGTAAGGTGATCATCTGGGCAAAGATTACAGGGAAACTTCACCTTACGTTTTTTATTTTTTCCATCTCTATCATTACTACCCATCTTCTCATTATTGTCCTTGGATTTATTACCATTTTTCCCACCCTTACGGTTATTACGTCCTTTTTTCTTATTCCCTCCTGGTGGTTGCCTACCATTCGGGTTGGTTGACGATTGCACTGAATGTACATTCACTGACTAAGTGGGATTGGAAGACGTAGATGAGGTTGGTCCTCCTACAGACTGGTTTAAAGAAAACTCTTTTAACTAGTTCATCACCGAGTCTGTGGACTTTACATTGGTGGAACCTGCAATTCCATCGACATGAGGTCTAGGATTTTGTCTAGGGTTGTAAGTAGACCGTGGTGCATCAGGAATGAGGTGGTATAGTATCCCAAACTGAGAATATATTAAATCTAATTGATGGGCTCTAAGGATAGCCTCTTCCTCAGTGGTAACCCTGGAAGTAGCAACGTCCTTCGAGATAGGAGCATGTAAGGACTTAAGAAACCATTCTAAAAGAAAGGTCAGGGGTATAAGGGTCGTAATAAACCTCTTCCATCTACGCCACTCCTGGATATGGTCTGAGATATGAGTGGCGGTGTCCTGGCGTAAAGTAGACAACAACTCTAAACCAACATCATAACTAATGGGCAATTGGAAGTGGTTAAGAAAGACCATCACCAACTGACTAAAAGTCCCATATGCCCCTCTTGGTAGCTCAATATACCATTTCACAACAACTCTGATAAGGATGCATTGAAACAATATCAAACAAATAGAATCGTCATTAAGGGAGTTTGATGAGCACCAAAGGTGAAAAGTAGTGACGCGATCACCATAGTCCTATCCATTCTTACCCTCAAACTTTGGGATGTCTGAAGGAAGTTTGGTGGGGACCGAGGGCCATGTAGGATCATGACTCACATGGTAATTCATTAACTTAGACAAATATGGAAGATTAAGCATGGCTAGAAAAGGGAGATGGGGTTGCGACATCTTGCCCCAACCTCCCGGGAAAGATTGTGCTTGTGGATTCAGAGGCCATCCAGGGTTCTGGTAAACGCCATGGACCTGTTCGGCATTATAAGTCCCTCCATCGGGCTGATTCATATAAGGTGGGTTGGGCATCATTCTAGCTGGAATGTTCTATTGAGGGTTATATAACCTGCCCCCAGCCAGATTAGATCCAGGTTGGGGGTTGCCCAAAGTGTGAAACTGACCTCCACTAGGTTGAAAACTGGAGGATAAAGGCAGATCCGGCATGCCAAGTGTATTGGTAGGAATCTGCATCGAGGAGGTAGGATTCTAGGATGAAACTTGAGTCGAAACTTGCCCATCGAGTTGACTATTCCACCCAGAAGTAGGAGAATTGGACCCAGGGTTAAAAATAGGCATACCTACCATATTAGGAGTCATTTGGGGGATTTTAGATCCACCAAATGAAAAAGGAGTGTACGGAGGTGTGTTTCCCCCAAACCCAACGCTAGCATTGGGGCCAACAGTCGAGATGGAGTTCGAAAACTGCAAGGTGAAATTAGGCATACCATAAGAAAATGGACTTGAATCCATAGGGATGGACTAAACATTGTAGCCTGATGAGTGGACAAGAGACCCAAAGGGGTTCGAGGCGGTAGCATGAGCATTAACTATAGGTCAGGCCATAGTAATGATAGGTGCCTCTGATGCTACAACCATGGAAGTTGCAAGAGTTGAAGGGGTGCCATTAACTACAATGGGTACAAAAGTCGAAGGGTTCCCAGAATTCTGAAGACCAGGTTCAGTACTCATCCTTGTAGAATCACAAGTTTGAGCGGTGCATGTGTGTGTACCACATGTAATGACTCTACGCCTTTTAGAAGGCAAGGACACAAAATCTGGTGGTAATTGTAACAAGCGATGGTACCAGTGGGGTGACTGATCTGAATCCATGATCACTTAAGAATCTAAAGATAAAAAATATATCTTAAGGCCAATTAGTAAGCAAAGAGCACACCAAAATTCAAACGACCAATATGCATGCAAACGAGCTAAAGTGGTTGACTGGCCTCCATCCCTAAAGAAGGTACGTCTCGTCCAAGAGGGACTTGAGACTCCCTGCTAAAGATCGGAGGTAACCGAATCAGTTATAGGGGCCCTTGTGGGCTTAACAACCAGTTGGTCAGACCCCCCCGGAGAGGTAATCCTCCATAAAGGTTGTGTGTTTTCCAACCCCTATTTGACCCAGGGTACCTGCAGAATAACCCCTGCAAGTAACCTATGAGATACCTAAGTTAAGCAACTAATAAACCATTGTATAACCAATGCACATGTGAGAAGTCGTAATTCTGGATCGTCGTATGGGCAGGGTAGCAAAGCTCGAAACCTTGAAAGTATTGCCTCTCACGGAGGTATGGGAACTAGCAATATCCCCAAATACAAATAAATCCATAGAAATATCTTTGACGCTAGGCGAGTATCCGGGGGATATCCCTTCAACCAACTTTGCGTGACCTCGTGATTAACTTCGGTGTGAGAAGAGCCTCCTGATCTTACCAATTATATAATGGATTTCTCCACTCCCTGAATCAGACACATATGTTGATTTAATTGCCTTGGAGAAGTTTACTCACAAAATCCTATTCCAAAGCACTAAATCCTAGAGTAGTTTATGCACCCTAGAAAATAAAATCATTACTAATAAATTTTAAATTATAGTGTTGATTTTATGGCCGTGATTACTCAAAAAGGTATATGCTAATGAAAACCAATGGTGTTATGGCTCTGCAAGAAAGTAAATATGAACATAATGGAAAGTCCTAACATTAACTTTTGATGAATGATATGCTCCTAAAAACAATGCAATTTCCAAATTCAAATCTATGATTCAGAAGTAAAGATGCAATCTTTCACTGTATGTACTAAGCTAATGATAAAAATTCGAAAAACAAAAATGCCAAGCAATGCAAAATGCCTATTTTTTTTTGTATTTTCAATATATCAAAACTGAAAATGCATGGACTGAAAAGTAACTTGATACATAAGCCTATTGTGTATAAAATAAAGACAACTCAAGTAGGATATCAAGCAGCAAAATACCCAACCCAATGTACAAGGACAATAAAAATGAAAAGATGAAGAGAAAAACTTCACCCAAAAATTCAACAAAAAAAGGGTTTCCTATCATCCCACTGGCACTCAACAGGCACTACAGAGACCTAAGAAGGCTCAACAAGCATAAAATCCCACCTAGCAAACACCAGACCAAACAAAACAGCAAGGAAAAAAGGGTGTACTCGACTGTTTGGGCAAACAATGCGTATATACGCAACTTGCAGTGAGACAACATGTGTGTGTACGCGAATGTCAAGCAAAAAGGAACATATATGCTTTGAAACAAGGTCATACAAGGGAAAAAGGTTGAAAACTCAGATCCAGAGTGAACAAGAGTTGTCAAGCAATGACATGAAAAGAACCACAATATAAACGAAAGCAATCTAACGAGAAAAGTACTTCAAACCCTAAGAAAGAAGATTCATCCCCAGTATGGTAATCAATTCTATTACGAGGAAAATCTCTCTATTGCTAGGGTGAACCACAACAGATAGGAGTGGTTGTAGAAATCGACTCAATTCCAACATATGCTATATAAATTAATGTTCAAAGGAGGTAAGAAAGAGGCCTACCTCGTCCAAACGTTTGATGATGTCCATCGTTCAGCACTTCGACTCAAAACTTTATACCTACAACAAGTTCTCAACAAACAAGAAAAGCAAGCATATAGTGATAATATAACAGGTTAGCACATTAGATAGCATAATTCATTAATATTCAAAACAAACATGCCCATGGATCATAATACATATATTTGCAAGATATGAATTGGACAATAAAGGAGTATTTTTATTAATAAATGATCAACAGAAGTGAAAACATTACAGACTTCAATATTAGCATGGTTCGGAACCGAGAAACCAAGTTCCTTCCAACTGGGCCACCACCACTTCAATACCCCACAAAAGGCAAGCTCATATAAGGAAGACAAAGAGGTTCTCCATCAATAAGGGAAGAGCTTGGGGGCTGAACATTGTGTTCAGACTTAAAGGACAAAGGGATGCAGATTCAATAATGAAGTAATAATTTCTCCAGAGTAACTTTGTTCTCAAAGTTGAATTCTCTCCCTATTTTTCCATAGATCGAAATTGGCTTCTTTATAGCCTTCAAAATGCAACTAAAGGGCTGAGTCAGAACATTTCCAGTATATGGAAGACCAAGGATCAGAGATCTTTTGTCATGACATGGAAACCCGAAATTTATTTTTTATTTTCTGGCACAAACCTTGATGTACACAGGCTATAGTGGAGAAGGTAGCGTATACGCATGTTGTATAACATGCAAGGTGCGCACAAGTGGAAACATATGTATTTTTGTCTCTGGATTCATTAATTAGGGAAAGTAAGTCTGCATAGGGAAATGGAGTAAGGCCCTCTCTTCAAGATTGCATAGGGTGAGGCAAATCTTGTTCTAACATACTTATAAGGGTTTAAGTCTAGGGTTCAAGTTTACTTTTCTTCCTATCATTTATCCTTCATTAGAGTTTCCATACCATTGATTCCATTTTCCCGATGAAAAGACATTGATCTCTAGACCTCCTACTACTTATCTTCATACTCTAAGGTTATTCAAACCTGCTTTAATTTAGCTTCACTCTCCACTTTTTTTCTCAACCACAACAATTTCAACCCTAAAGATCATTGGCTCAAATTGAAAGAGGGATTGGTGAGGTGGCAGTGGCCCTTCCCTCTTAGTTACGGAAGATTGCACTTGAGCATTGGGACTTTGGCTCTACAAGTCCAAGTTTTTGCAACAACATTTTGGCACTGTTGCCAGGGACAAAGTCCAATTTTCCCAGAAGACAAGATCAGAGGAGATTTGAGGACACATACCAACATTTGTTGGCAGCCCTAGAGGAGGAGGATCTACGTGATTTTTTTATAAGGCAACGAAAACATTGTTTTGAAGGATGATGTTGCTATTGTCAAAGATCTATTGACCAAAGGGAGCATATTTATCAAACATGTGACAAAAACATTATATAAATCCATGATGATGAGTTTTCTGTCAAGGGGGAGGTAAATGATAATGCTACAGAATAGGAAGAAGATATCCCTGTTGTGCTTCAAGGATCATGTAGCATTATTTCTGCTATCCCAAAGGAAGTAGAATAGAGAAGATTCATGAAGATATTGAGTGTAGCATTACAGGCCATGAAGAGGAGGACAATCATGGAAATGAAAGTGCTCATGCTACAACTATCATGATAAAAGTTTTCAGTCCAGAACTTCAAGAGGGCAGAAATTTTGGCACCATTGAAAAAGGAACTGCAGTCTCAGAAGAACAGTATAGTAGCATGCTAATATGGGTCAAAATCTGGTATATTATGGAAGGAATAAAAATTTCCTCCTCTCCTTGCATGTACGATGATTCTGGTTCAAGTGATACACATGAGGAATATTATGAATTCATAAGCAACCAATCCGGTTTCCTCACTTGAAAGGTAAGAGCGTTGTGCTTGTGACATTGTTGAAGGAGAAATGTGGAGCTATAAAACACCCAGCAGAGGAGAAACCTTTGAGTCATGTGACAACTATGGCCTCTTCTTGTTGACCTATCAAAGGATTTTGTCCCAGGTTTCAGATTTGAAAAGGTGTTATTTCTAGATTCTTCAAAGGAGTTCCAATCTATAACAGAAACAGACATCAGACTCTCATTAAGTCGTTGCAAGAAATAGAATCTCAAGGAGGAAAGAGCAATGTGATTTTGCAAAATCCTTGGATGGAAGATTTTGTTGATATTATGGTAGCTGCAGGAGGTATTAACCTCC
Source organism: Picea engelmannii (assembly GCA_009831015.1). Lineage (NCBI taxonomy): Eukaryota > Viridiplantae > Streptophyta > Pinopsida > Pinales > Pinaceae > Picea > Picea engelmannii. Next base: position 135,825 of record ML812200.1, read on the forward strand.
ACTTATAACCCTGACAAGAATAGAGTATTCCAGGAAGCAAGAAGAAACCCTAAATCTTTGTACATAAACCTAGAAGACAAGTTAGCTGAAGGAAATACTTAATATTGAGTTTTTAGCCTCCATAATGAGAAGTCGTCCCAGACATATAAGGAGGAGAAGTATAAATACAGGACGCCAGACCTCATTTGATACACACAGCTCGCAACTACAGAAATGTAAGAGTGCGCACTGCAGAAACTAAGTAAGTGTGCAAGTCTGGAGAGTAGTTGTAGATGTAGATGCAACGACTGCAACCTGTATTCTCGATTTAGACTTGGACTCTCTATTGGTTATGGTTTTGACTTTCTACCTTGTGTGCTATCTCTGGAGAGAGGTACGCTACATTGATTGGCTATTAGGCCTAGGGTTTTCTTTTTGAATTATTCTCTGTCAAGGTTAAGGTGCTTGGGGTGGATTAGGCCTATGGTTGGGTGACAATATTGCTATATTGTCTATGATTAAATGAGCACACCTATAATTTTCTATAAGGTTATGGGCCCACCACACTTCTGTTGCACACCTATTATTTTCTAACATGTTATGGGCCCACACTATCTTCAGACAGTCTAACCATTGGAAGATAGATTGGGAGGATTTACTAAGTCACAGTTGCAGTTGCAGTTGTAGTCAGTTTTTGCTACAGCAATGAAACCCTAACCCTCTTGTTGAGGCACCTTAAATGAAGATATTGACCTAATTTTTGGATAGCCTAGTGCGCCCTAACCTAGCACACCTCCTAGTACTCTCAACAAGCTAAGATGCCAAGTTTGAGTTTTTGGTCAAAGTCAAAGAAGTCATGACTTACTCTATGAAGTCAAAAAAACAAGTTAGAAGGGGCCTCTAACTTCAGAGCATGGAAGATAATGATTTATCTCATCCTTGCCAAGAATAAAGTGTTGGATATCATGAAAGGAAAGATCATGGAACCACAGTTTGAAGAAGGAAAAGAAAAGGAACCTCAGAACATTGCAATTATGGAGAAGTTCAAAGACAATGACATCAATGCAATGAGTATCATAGTGGACTCTGTAAAAGACCACTTGATACCGTACATCTCTCATCTTGACTCATGTAAGAAGATGTATGATGCCCTAACTAACCTCCTCTCAGTCAGAAACATTGGACAAGTAATGAGTCTGAAGAATGAGCTCCGTGACATGAAAATGATTGATGATGACAGCATAACATCATACCTTGTGAGAATATCTCAGTTAAGAAATCAACTAGAAGTTATTGAAGAAATCATTTCAGAGAAGGAACTGGTAAATACTCAATGGTATTCCCAATACATGGGATGCATTTTCCGCAAGCATGAACACAAGAAAGGATTATCCCACATTTGAAAAACTTTGGACTTGTTGTGCACAAGAAGAATCAAGTATTAATGCAAAAGAGAAACCCCCAAAAAATACAATGATCAAGATTTCACAGCAAGGTTCAAGAATTTCAGGAATAAGAAGAAGTTTGGCTCAAGGAAGAAACCAAATCAAGAAAAGGATATGTCAAAGATACAATGCTTCAACTATTGAAAATATGGTCACTACAGGAACCGCTCTCCAGAGTTAATAAAAAGGAAGGAAACAGACGAAGCAATAGTTGCCGAAGAAATGGAACCCTCAAAGAAAGTCAAGTAGGATAAAAAAAACTTCTTCTTCTAAGTCAAGGTAACAATATTCTTCAAAGACGCTTGTATATATCATGTTTACATAGTTCCTGTACATATCATGTATATCTATTTCTTAGAAGAAAAATATGTTCAAGGAAAACAATACCTATGGAAGAATAAAAGGATAAGGATTGTTATTACGATGACTACAATTCAAGCTATTATATAAGTAACAACTGCCACATAAGCCAAAATCAAAATCAAACCTGAAGAGACCCAGAAGAAGTCAAAAAAAAAAAAAGTCAACAATCAAAGGAAATTAGAAGAAGACTTGTGACACTTTGCAAAAGGAAATAAGGATGCATACAAAAGCGTGGACTCTCTTAGACGAAGGGAGTTGATTACAAAATTCCAAAAGAAGATCATGCATTCATGTATGAAGCAAGGATTTGGAGGGAGCTAATCCTAAATGATATGATCCATTGAGGATTGGCTGGAGAACTTTTGTGGAGGACTTTCGTCGACCACTTCCACTTCAACCAAACCAGTATCCTCAAACCAAAGATGGGACTCTTTGAATTTGCGGTTACCTATCTCGCACAACTTGAGAGGTGGTTGTACCTCTTTGATGGGCTCCAATCCTCGTAATTGATGGGACCAATGCATTGATTCAGCCACGATGAAAATAGTATGTGCAAATCAAAATAAAATTCAACCTAAGGCCAACATAAACTCAGAACCAAAGAGCACACCCATAACAAATCTAAGACAACAACAAGAAAAAAAATGGCTCAGGGGGCCTTCTGAAAACCAACCCTCTGGGGGAGATGAAGCCCCACAAGATTGGCTAGTGAAGGTATGGGGAGAAGTTACGATGAACTACGCAAAATATCCCTGACCATTGCAAGTACCCTTTATTAAGGAGGGCACCCTCCAGGGGAACTAAGATCGTGAATGGACATCTGCCCTAAGTACTACAGGCATGTCCCACCTCCAATCACCTATGTAGGATACCTAGGAGTGGTCACTAAGCTACCACCTCACAAACAATGACTGAGCGAACAATCCTAGGTCCGACCACACGTAAGGGCAGGGTAACTCAGCCCGAAGCCTCGAAAGTTCTACCTCTAGAGAGGTTTGTCACCAATGAAACCCCCATATACGTAGTAATTGAAGCGATACCGCAAACACCAAAACAAGAAGAGAGGGGAAATCTCCCTACTCGCCCTAATGTGACCTCGTTCTTGACTCCTATGTTAGAGGAGCTTCCCAACACACTGGTTGCAAAAATGGATTTTAAAATCTTTAATGATTTCTAGGTTTCTTTTTGTGGCCTTGGAAATTTTGCTCTCCAATCCTATCCCAAGGCCCTAAACCTATCTAATGTTGGTTTTCTAGCAAAGAAAAGAGTCTAGTTAATTTTAGATTATGCAATATTTCCTTATGGCTATTGTTTATGTCAAAGGGGAATGGATGAAAAATTTTATGGTGTTTTTGACTCTTGACCCAACCAAAGAAATGCAATTTGTTCAATTCAAAGAATTCTATCTATGGGAGGGAAAGAGATTTTATTTTTCTTTGCAAACTTTAAAATGCAACCTTACAAGTACCAAGCAACCATGCAAGACAAATCAGAGCCAAACTTTTGATAAGATCTCAAACAAATACTTTCAAGAATGCACTTTATCCTTAATGCTTCAAAAGCTTGTATACAAGCAATTTTTTTTGTTTGTTTTTCCAAATGATGCAAAATTTCCTTACTATAAACAAGAACAACAATCTGCAAATTAAAATCCAGCAAATCAGCAAGCAAGTGTTGTAGGAAATTGGTGATGATGTTGAGAAGCACACTCCAATGTCTCTACAAGGATCTCAACCAAAACTTACTATAAAGGTGGATCTAGTAATGAACACAAATCACAAGAGGAGAAACCAACCAAATGCAATCAATACAGAACACCACCAAATCTAATCAGATATGTTGGGTGCACTGCCCAACTTCAATGGATCACTAGACAACAAACAAAGGTACACAAGCAATCCAAGCAAGCCACACAAACACACTTCAAACTTAAATTGAAGACACAGGGTGTGAAAAACAGACTCAATCAGAGACAAGATCCAAGGGCACAGACCAATCACAGATCCCTGAGATTAGACACATCCATATCTAACCAAAGAAATCTAAAAATCTTTCAATTTTTGGGGCTTACAACGGCTGTCATGGGTCAAATGACCTGCAACAAGCAACTAGTCGTTGGACACTAGTAGTGAAACCAGCGACATTGCAAAAATATTTGGAAAAAAGAAAGATCTAACTCAGATCTATCAGATCTAAGAGATCTAATCTTTGCAGGAGTACCAAGGAAGAAAATAACTAAATCAAAAAATGAAAACAGAGAATAATAGGCAAGGGAAACAAAACTAGAGAAGAATCAAATATTCTTTCCCAATGGAATCGCCAGTTTTGTTACAGAGAAAATCTCACCAATGGACTAACAAGATCTCCCTAGGATCTTCCTATTGATGCTAGAACAACAGTGGGTTAGACTTCTATGGTTCTCCTAGAAACAATCAATAAGATTCATACTTATACCAAGAGTTGGTGGAATGGCATACCTTTTCCTAAAGGTTGTCCTTGCATATCCTTGGTTGGTGTAGTCCCAGAGATCCATCTCCAAGATCCTTCAACCTGCTACCTGCACACAAGTGATAGAACAATCAATATTACATTTATCGTTATCGGGAATTTATCGCCAAGGGTCCAAAATAGAAATTATCGGAAATATTGGGGAAAATATTGAAAATTATTGGGAAACTTAAAAAAATACAAAATAATTTTTTTTTTCAAATATTTAAACTTATAAAGCAACATCAATACTAAACAAACACATTGTTGCATAAATACGAAAATAAAATTAATATATAAGATGTATAAGATGTCAAATGGTACATCAGACATCGATACTAAAATATGATATTTGTCTTGAGTCATAAGTCCTTATAGGTTAATACAAAATCACATCCAAACAAACAAAAATAAATGATCTTATGAGATGAATCATGGCAATGAAAACAATTGATTTCCCCTTGATTGCTTGATGGAAAATGGTCACAGTATCCTCAAAGCTCAAACCAATGTTTTAAAACTTGGACTTGGACTTATATTGACTCGGATCGATTTGATTTCAATGATTTGGTTTACTAAAAAATACATAAGATATTTAAATTTTAATGAAAAAAATATATTTTAAAGATTCCAAAAAATTATTGAAATTTCGAAAGAAAGCATTATGAATAAATGAGCAAAATCATTTAAATGACAATCAATGTTCCACCATCACTTATATTGTAATCCTCATCATTAGTATCACCCTTTGCCTCTTTCCTAACCTTTTCTTCTACCTCGATCCTCTAGGGACATCAGTCAACACCACTCTATTTCGATGAAACCACCTAATCCAAGCCTTATAATATGGTAGAAAAAGCTTAACATGATTAATCAATGATATTGGTTTGAGTGAAGGGTACATTTTTGCTAAGGCCATGACGGAAGTGTTCAACAATCAATACCACCAACATCAAGGTACATAAAGGGCTTGGTGCTCTTGATTACATGCCAATATCATACCCTCATACATGATAGAATCCAATGAAAATGTTGCAATCCTACCAATCCTGAAAACTCTTAAGTCTACTAAATTTTGAATGGGATATGAAATTCTACTTTCTCCATATGAAGTCCGATGATGTTGGAACCACTCTTAAACATCTTGAAACAATTAATGGTAATGTTAAAAATTTAAGTAAAAGGATAAAAAKSAAATGTCRACCAACTTTTACTTTAAGAATTTAACATTACCATTAGTTGTCAGCATTTTTGGTCAAACTATGTGACAAAAAATTAACTTTCGCAAAATGAGGGTTAAAAGACCAAGAATTTGGTTAATAAGGTGATATTGATGYARAGAGGGYKATAATTTCCAATTTATCATGATAATTACCCAATTTATCGTGATAATTACCCAAATTATCACRATAAATTCAAATTATAGAAATTATCAYGATTATTTYGGGTGATATTATTGTCGAGGTTGTTTTTGGCAACATTATTGCGATAATTTTGATAATATCGCGATAAGTGTAACACTWAGAACAATGCCTTCCTACTATTCRTCTTAGCATTAGAATCCTAGCTTGGATCTAACCTTTTATATGAAATAATAAATCAKATCTGAACATTTATGAATGGAACACAAACATTTATGGGGAAAACCAATGAKYTATTAWTTGAAATGAGAAAAATRCGTCAAAGCAATTATCTCTTAGTGTAKATGCATTCCTCCTTGCCCCTTTCTCCTTGCTCCTCCTCAACTCTTCAACCAAGCTAGGCAACCTRACTACAACTGATGTAKATGGAGAAGCACCTCTTAATTTTGGTAGCATATATCTGTAAATGATTCATCCTCGTGATCAAGATTTTCCTTCTTTATATAGACTCTTGGAAGAGACTTGGAAGAGCTTCTATATCTTCTAGAAACCAATGGAGATTTGAATGTTGTGAGTCCCAAGGCTCATGCCATGAAGAACCAACTCATCCCTCGTTTGTCTCTTCGAAACTCCGCAAATCTAGAAGATTACTAAGGGTGTCGTGATAGATGACTAGTGACTAGTCGTGTGTTGCACTATAGTTGACTAACGACATGTTTCTTGTTGTCAATGTATGACTAGAGACACCCTTCAAAACTAACTAAATCTTGAGTTGAACGTTGTGTTTCAGCTATCATTTTCTGCTATGTTCCTCCTGACACTATAGCGTGGAAATTAAGGCTATAATAGTAGTATAACAACAGAAAACTTAGCCCTTTATATACTTCCTTAGATGCTAAATCACTTAACAATTTTCCCCTTTACTTACGTCCAATCAACAAGACATAAATGGATGTAAATAGAAAATCATATAAAACATATATGACTGAAATTCAAATCTAAAAATGTCTCAAGATGTGGACAACTAGAAACTTCATATATAAACTCAAGTTGACGTACAAATACATACCATAGCTTCTCTCAAGGCTAGTACAAAAAATCTAACTATCCAAAAATCCCTAGCTAGGGTAAATTATCAAACCCTAGCTCAACCAAGAAGAACCAAGTGCAAGACTTTCTCCAACACAACCATATAGAATCAAGTCAGTCCTAGAATACAAAGATCGTGATACAGTCATCAAACTATGCAAGGTCTTCATCAACTTGTCAACATGCGAATCCCTCTCATGTACCTCAAATACTCTTGCAGATGCACCAACCTAAACTAGATCAACCTCCTTATCTCAAGAGAATCCCTCTATTTGAGAGAATTCAGAATCTCTCCTAACTCCATACTCCATAATACTCCCATCAGATAACATAAGAGTGCCACTGGATCAACAAGTAACCTATAAAGGCCACCCTTTCTCACCCCTCTAGCCGAAGTCCCGAAACTAGATAGACTACAATCACCAATGGTACATTGTTGTCCTTCAAAATCAACTCTCCAATGTATATATGTCATGCAAGAAACTAAAAGGAGTTTTTTCCTCAAACCCAAAACAAATAAAATATCACTCAGCTCAAGAACATCACTTGAAGGCATCCAAAATGAAATGTAGCCAACTCTTCTCATAAGGTATGCATCATCATTACCAAGCTCCACAGTCTTGCCTCCCTCTTACTCCTGAATCCTACAGAATGGAGACCTATCATATTGTTAAAGTTTCTTTCTTAATCTGTTATTATTAATCTTCAGTATAACAACAGCATAATAAGGATCTTACTGAAAGAAACACAATCACAGAGTACACAAGCATTTATCCTGGGAAACCCTCAAGGGGAAGAAAACCCAAAAAAACTTCTTTAATATAGATTCAATAACCAAGTATAGTGTCTCTCACAAGAGAGATCTCACCAAAGAAAAGATCCACCAAAAACCCTAACCAGAATAGAGTAGTGCACCACTTAGACCAGGATAGTCCTTCACCACGATGACCAAAACCCTTTACTGAGATACTCTTCCTTGTAGTTGTGTCACTTCTCCTTGTAGCTATGTCACTCTCAAACTTGCAAACTTGATAGAGAGAGCTTGATGAGTGTGTATACAAATGAGGTGCTAGGCCTCTTATAAATACAGGTTGTGCCCTCCCGATAATTAGGTCAGGGCCGACCTGTCCACTTTACCTTTCTAATTTTCATTTGACTTGTCTAGGAACAATAGGGCTGACTTGTCAATATAATATATAAATATTTTATCTTTCACTTTATCCACAAGAGGGGATAAGAATATTCTTTGCAGTTACACAATATTTTAACACTCCCTCTTAACAAGAAGGATATTCTTTATCTTTTGACAGGTCACTAGATGTCATCATCAACTGAACAATATCATCTGGGAAATATCATCAACTGGATAATCATCATCAACTAGACAAAAGCATCAACTGGATAACATCATCAACTGGGTAACAATATCCACTGGATAACATCATCAACTGGGTAACAATATCCACTGGATAACATCATCAACTAAGCAATATCATCAACTAGGTAACAACATCAACTAGGAAACATCATCAACTGGGCAACACGAGGCATCAATATAATCCACTTGGTCATCTAGCATCATGATACCTGACTGGTTCTCCATTAATCAATATTAAAGAAGTTTAGTTCTCTTTATCTTCATGCAAAAGATATTATTTCTTTCTTTCATCTTCACGCAAAAGATACTCTTTCTTATCTTCACACAGAAGATATTCTATGAGTTTTTCCATTCCTTTTATGTTATCCCTTCTCTTGTAGTCATCTATCTCACCCATCCACTGGGGAGGAATACTACCATAGCTTCAATCCTAGTCATCCCACATGAACTAGAAAAGCTAAGATGCTAGCATGGGTAAGACTAGACTCCCTTTCCATGATCCAAGCAGGATCACAACACTAACCTCAAGAGACAACTAACCATTCTACATGGTCAAGGTTTGTGCTCCAGTCTACTCAATCCTTGGCCAGAGGAGAGTATATGTCCCCTACCCCTTGGAGAAACATCCACACTCCTCTCTACAAGGGTGGTCACACCCTTCTCTACGAGGGTATTCTAGCATGTCCCTAGAGTATCCAAAACTCAATACTTGGACAGAGGCCAACCTTGGCAAATTTATCATTCCCCTTCTCTATGAAGGTTTACCTGTGGGATTTCTCATTCCTTCTCTACGAAGGTCTATTCCTTCTCTATGAAGGTCTACCTATGGGATCTAAAAAAATCTCTTGTGGTCCAAAATCTTTCCATGGTATAATACCATGCTACCCATCTGTTGGGTACCATTCATCTACTGGATAAATTTCATCTTGATCAAAATATCTCATTACTCATCCACTGAGTAAACTGTTCCATGGACCATTTCTTTCCTAACTGCACCAAATCATGATCCTCCATTTCAAACTCAGAGACATAGCTCCATCTTGCACCAAACTATGAGCTTCTTTAAATGTGTAACATCTGATAATCATCGTCCTTGAAGTTCTCTTATGTACTATCCCGGGTGCCTTCTTGAGTTCGAACATTTCTTTATTTTCATCTTCATACTGGATCAACCTGCTCCCTCTGCATCTATGAGAACAGTATTGGAACAACCTGCAGTTACCTGCATCTCATCAACTATATCTGAGTATCCATCTTTCTCTTCATCTTGAACATTTTTGTTCTGCATCTTTAGGAGCCTCCTGCTCCTATATAAATACTGGATATTGTTTGGTCTTTACTGACTGTCACCATATCATAAGTCCTTCTCATGCTGTCTAACTTCTACAAGTCAAGGCATAAGTTCTTTCTTCTGAGACCTGTAAACTTACTTACAGTATGCTTTCTTAGATATGTCACTTAGTCAATCAGTTAGTAACAATAAGCAGTAATCAAATAAAACTATATCATGATTTCTATCAAAGTAGTACACATCTTTTCTGAAGTAAAACTTGTTCAACCATGTACACATCTAAAACCATAATCATGAATAAGACTTTTGAACTCTTTTTTACTCTAGCTATGAAATTACCAAATTACCCTCATACTGGTAGCCATTCTTTCTTGTAATAGAAACCCTAGCCCTCCGGGCTATAGAAATGATAAAAAAATCAAATTTCTTGTATCTGACAACTGAACTCACCAAAAGATGCATTGGACTGAGGCAAGTATGCTGGTATAGTCAGTTTCTGAAAATTCCAATTTCTGACCCTTGAAACTAGACCAGCGGATTTCTGGACCAGTGCTTTTGGTTTTCTGGTACTTTTGGTTTTTTGGTACTTCTAGTTTCCCGGTACTTTTGGTTTTCCGGTACTTATGGTACTGGTGAAAACTAGGGTTTCACCTTCCAAAAGTTTTGTCCACTGAAAAGGTGTGTTGAAGGTGCCAATGAGTTCCTTAGGCTAGGGCGCACTTTTCTAGATGATCTTTGGGCTGAAATTCCTCTTTAATAAAAAGCCCTAAATTTCTTGTACGACAACAGTGACATTTTTCTTTTTTCTGTTAAATATGCTCTCTGCAACTTAGCTTTGATACCATGTTAAAGTTTCTTTCTTACTATGTTATTATTAATCTTCATTATAACAAAAACATAATAAGGATCTTACTGAAAGAAACACAATCACAGAGTACACAAGCATTTATCCTAGGAAACCCTCAAGGGGAAGAAAACCCGACAAAACTTCTTTAATATAGATTCAATAATGAAGTACAGTGTCTCTCACAAGAGAGATCTCACCAAACAGAAGATCCACCATAAACCCTAACCAAAACAGAGTAATGCACCACTTAGACCAAGATAGTCCTTCACCAAGATGACCAAAACCCTTTACTGCGATACTCTTCCTTGTAGTTGCATCACTCTCAAACTTGCGCACTTGATAGAGAGAGATTGATGAGTGTGTGTACAAATTCGGTGCTAGGCCTCTTATAAATACAAGTTTTTCCCTCCCACTAATTAGGTCAGGGCTGACCTATCCACTTTACCTTTCTAATTTTCATTTGACTTGTCTAGGCACAATAGGGTCGACTTCTCAATATAATATATACATATTTTATCTTTTGCTTTATCCACAAGAGGGGATAAGAATATTATTTGCAGTTACACAATATTTTAACACATATGTCATGTCCCGAAGATCCACTATCCACATAGCAGCCAACACTAGACACAGTGTTCAAAGATAAACAAGAAGTCATAGAAAAAGAAGTCTCAAACTAAGAAGACATCTCCCCTACACCTGCTAGAGTGATGGCTACAACCTACTTCACACATTTTCCATTCTTTTTTCAATGGACACTATCCCACATAATGTCCCATCTCATGACATCAAAAGCACATAACCTTACTCAAGTCCTCCTTTCTTATATATATCTGATCCTTCTTCTTGAAGCCTTTTTTTCTACCCTTCTTTGACTTTTCAATGAGGCATGTTACCCACCATTGCATGGGAATTACACATGTGATTTTGATCACAATATTCAGATTTTTTCGCAGGTTGGTATGATGATTTTAGCCTTCCAAAGGTTGGAATGTTGGTAGGGGTGCTTCAGTTGGGCATCATGGATATTGCCTATTCATGTTCTAGTCACTTTCAATTTGTGTTGCATGGTTATTTCATGTCTTAGTTGTGAGTGTCCTCTAGCATGGTGATGTATTTACCTAGTGTTTTCTTAGTTCCATAACATTTCCATAATTTAAGCTAGCTAATTTATGTGTTAAAATCATGTACTCACTTTTTCCTAGGTGGAACCCACTTCACCCTTACATTTTCATCTTAGTTCATCATTTTACCTAGGTACTTTGTGCATCATATCACATGTCTACATTTTACCTAAGTAAAATATACACTTCACTTCATTCCATCTCCTAGAAGGCACATGACACTTTTTGCCTATAATTCCCTAAGCTTTATTCCATAATAACCCCTCATTTCTCATAGTTCCACTTTTTCATGTGTAAACACACCTAACTAGTTTAGGATATTTTAACTAAATCCTAAAACCTTAGGATGAGTGCTCAATTATTGGCCTATTAGTACTCAAATGTTATAAATCTTCATCAAGGCTTTTTCTCTAAGTTTTATTGTTGATTTATCACTAGGGAACACAACTTTATGTCTATGAGGTACACACATGAGACTAAGTGCTCACCCTTTCGCATACATGTTGAGGTAGCCCATCAAAATATTTAATTCATTGTAGCGTATTTTAGCCTTGTTCACACGTGCCAACTTAACCCATGCCATATCCTTATCATTTAGCACATATTTTGAGGAGGTTGTTGAGCCTTGAGTTGAATAAGGGACTATTTGAATATGCACCCTCGGGTTTTGACCAGCCATTCCACTCATACACTCACCCATTCACACATGTGCACATTATTCTAGGTCGTTAGGTGGTGCACTCCACTGTGAAGACCCAATTACTCTTTGAATGAGCTTGTTTACACCTTGTACACATTGTGGAGTGACTAATAGTTGGTTTGACTTGGTCAAAGTAGGTCCACTTGCACATTATTTGAAGAGATAAGATGATTTTGATGTGGAATTGTTATCTCCATTTTGTGGATAACTAAGGAGATTATGTCTTGAGACCCTTGGGTTTCAGATATGGAGTTTCGAGAGACTACATGACCAGCACTGTCCTTTTGCATAGATGGAGACCCTTCTCACCACCACAAAGGTCGCAAATTTTCAGATGGCATCCACCACATCAGTTGTCTTCTAGTAGGCAGTGGGCCTTGCTCCATGAGGTACAAGTCAGTATTCCAGTGAGCATCATTTCAATATTTAAGCCATTTGAGTATGTTGTATCTTGCCCTAGTTCACCTTAGTGGTTGAAATTATGCCCTAGTAAGTGGTCTTCCTTGGGGATGGGTTTGCTACTAGGAACTCCCTTTAAGATCCATCGTACCGTTCCCGACCATACTTACCACTTCCCATCACCTTTTCCCCCCATTTCCTTATCTTTTGGGATTTTAGGGTGTATTGACCCAAGAAGGGGTTGTCCCTCATTCTATGGGAATAAGGGGTTGAAGGCCCAGAGTGATTGATGTTGGGTAAAAGAAAAAATCCTATGTATGAACCTTCTAGATGCTTTGCCCAGGGATCACCCAAGAAAGTAATGAAACACTTATCTTTCAGTAAAGGGGGACCCACAATAAAATATGATTAAAAATGCTTGAAAGGTTAGTTGGAGGATAGGTGGTCTCATCACGAGCTGACCTATCATGTCCATGGATATCTAATGGTATGAAATTACCATCATCTGGCCACCAAGCCAGGGTAATGGCTTTCAGTTGCATGGATGAGAGAAAGGGGGTCTTATCACAAGTTAGCCTTCTCATTTCCACTAGGTGTTTGTGGGTGACACTACCATTATTTGGACACCTGGCCTTCAACCTTTCCTTAAAATTATGAAAGAATGAAAGACTGGCAAATAATGGGCTTGGAAAAAGTGTATTGTGAACAAAGGTACCACACGCCCTCTACAAAGGCACCCATGAATGAGACACTATGACCTCTTGTATGTCATGAGCCCTATGCCCATTGAGTCTTCACCCCAACCACTTCACCCACTTTACATGGCTTAGAGAGGGATATCATGGAATCTCTCCTTGACCTAGGGCAAGATCTACCTAATAGGACACCTTGCCATCCCTCCCACATTCAAGCTTGGCAAGTCGCATAATGTCTTTGAGCAATTAATTTTTTGATATAGTGGTCTTTGATACACACGCTTAGATGTCTCATTTATTGATTGGATTCCACTTATCATGATGTTATGACTTGAGATCCTTGGAGAGTGTGCTTATTTTCCTTTGCAGGACCTAGTTGGTGAACAATTTTGGAAGAACAAGACTAGCTTGGGCTTCCATGGGGCTTGAAGCCCACAGGCAGATGCCAAGGGCACGCATGATAGATGAGAAAGATCAAACTTGGAAGGCCTAAGAGATGACTTGGATGACATAACCTAGCCCCCATATGCCAAACGTTTTTCCTAGGAGGGGTAGGACGTCACTTCTAGAGGCATGAGGTCACCTAGGGGGGTTAGGGTTTGGTGGTGTGGTTGATGCATTGGCACTTGGATGTTTTGAGGATAAATGGGCTTTAACCATGAAGGAAGAAACTTGGATACTTCACATGTGGCTTTAGCAAGGCTAGCCACCCTCCTCCTACACCAACGACTTGCTCCACATGCCAAAACATCCCCTAAAGGGGTGACATCCTTCTAAAATTAGGGTTTTCTTATGTGCAAAAGTGAATTTTAGATGAATTGTTTAATATTGTTTTGTTAAGAGGGAAATATTAGGGTTTTTTACCCCTAGTCTTGTGATTTACCCCTAATTATGTGGACAAGTCACCTTGGTGACATTTTGTATAAATAAGAGATCATAAGATCTCATTTTAAGATAACTCTCCCTCTTGTGAGAAGTACTTGGTCTGAAATTTTTGCTATCTTTGGAAAATTGTCTCTCTTGGATCTTGTTTATGGTTATCTCTTGATTTAATGGTTGATGGAAGTGATGCGCTAACCTTGGAAGGCTTCTCTCTTGCTATTGTCATGGATTATCTTAGCATTTTTCCTTGAAATTGGTATGGTTTTTATTTTCATGCTATCATTTGTTTCAAGTCAAGGTTATTGTGCTAGGAGCTAGGTGGGAAGTATAAGGGAATACACCCCCACCATAGTATTCATCATTGGATGCTTCATATTATTGGTTAAACAAGGGTTTGCTAAGAGAAGTATAAGGGCATACACCCTCTTAGTTAAACCCTAGCTAGAGAAACTTGCCTTGGGGAGTAAGAGGATTTACACCCCCAAGGAGGTAGCTTCTCCAGCTCTTTCTTTGCATGACCCCATTAACCCAATTATTAAGAGCACTAGTCATTTATTATTTCATTGGAGGAACAAAGTTATTGCCTTGGAAAACGTGATTTTACAAGTTTCAAGTCTCTCTCTTTGGGGAAACATTCCTTCAGCCTTTGGCTCTCTTGCCTCATTGAGGAATCCCCTCTCAAACACTACAAATTTTTGTTGTAATAGACACTAACCTACAGCCATTAAGGCTGTGCTAACCCTAGGTGACTAACCCTAACTAGCTCCTAAACTAACCCTAGACTAGGCCTAAATTTCTACCCTAACCCTCTACTAACATAGGTGCATCCTTTGAGCTATTTACAAGTGATTTGTGTTGTATAGTTTTTCTGATATAGGGCTTGGTTTTCTACAGACATAAGGCTGATAAAGTGACTGTGGAAACCCTAAAACAAAACCACTTATAACTTGTGCTTTAACCATCAAAATTTGTTAAAAGTTTGCTAACATATTCTACTTGGTTTAAGGCATTGCTTGGATGGTTTCTTTACTAATTTCAGTGGATGATTTTACCACTGGTGTAACAAGTTTTCTAAATCCGTAAGGCTGATAATATCTCTGCAGTAATCTTTTATTTCAGCCTTTCTATTTATGCTAAAGTTGTAGATTAATCATTGGTGAGCTAAGCTAACTTCCACTAGCTTTATCTCTTGTTTATTTATCACATAATTAGCACTTATTTTGCAGCCCTTGTTACCTTTATTGAGCTGGTATGTATTATTTATTGTTTCTGAAAATTAGGGAAATCAAGCTTAACTTGCTTGTCCAACTAACATATTATACTATATGTTTGGTTTTCCTTCTGTCTCGTGTAGGTATTCACACTTGGCGGGTCACTCAACTTACTTGGAAACCCTTGAACCTTCCCAAGACTTCATTCCAATCCTTTCATAACATTTAGACTTGACCTCTAGGGACTTCATTTCCATATCCATCCATATTCATCTTATTCCCCCTAGGGTCACCTAGATTCCCCCCTTGAGGTGACTACCTCACCTCTAAAGTGACGGGGACACCTGCCTAAGGTGATAGTGAGTAGGTGACCTCTTAGTTGTCACCATTTGGTGGTTGGGTCGGGCTTTTCCCAACCTACAACTTGTGCAATGACAGGACCCATTTGCACAAATATCTAGGGCACAATTCCTACGGTGGCTTCTTCATGGTTGACTTGGTCAAACTACACAAATTTCAAGGGCGCACCACCATCTTTCTTCAAGGGTGCATGCATACATGGAATATTTTATTATGGTGGTGGTTTTGTGGACAAGAGGCACTATATCCTAGGCCATACTTGTTAAAAGAATATTTTATTGTATTATCCTAGTCAAAAAGGTCCACAAAGCACTTTCTCCTACTGTGCACTTGATAAGGAATATTTTAATGGCTTATGCTCTAGTCAAGTGGGAAAATAAGAACTCATTTCAAGGGCAATCCTCTTAAAGAAGACATTTTATATTGTTCTTGGTCAAAGGGCTTTTAAAAGAAGTGCTCTAGTCAAGACACTCAGCATTCACACTCATATATTGGAGAGTGCCCTCATCATTGGAGTTTTACAATTGGCTTTTTCACACTATTATTGGAAATTCTCCCTACCACTTTGACTTGGCATTTTATTATTTTATTTAAGTTGGTTACTCTTGAAGAGTGCCCTAGCACATGAAGAAGACAAGTGGCTCTTTGCATGCACTTTGCATGAATTTGGATGATGAGAAAGATGACATGTGGCATCACATTCATCTAAAAAGTTTTATTTAGCATTTTGTATGGGCCTTTTTGTCCTAATTCACCCAATTATGCTAGCCAATGCCCTCAAGCCAAGAAGGGATATGGAGCAAGAGGAAAAAGGACGGAGGTAGTAGCCTCAACTAAAAGCGAGGACAAGGATGGGGAAGAAGAGCATCAATTATCTGCCACATCTCGTGAGTTCTCAAAAATGTTTCAAAAAAAATATACTTTGTTTCTAAACACAGAGGATAGGCACAAGGAAGAGTGGTACATAGATAGTGGTGCCACATGTCACATGACAAGTGAAAAACTTGTCCTTCAAGAGTTTACAGCACAAGACTCAGGTTCTGTGAGATGTGGTGTGCACTCTAGCATGGTGGTAGTCCGAGGACAAGGGGTGGTATCACTACAAATAGAATCTGGAAAGATTCTAAGGGTGCCAGGGGTGCTTTATGTGCCAGGTATGAGAGTCGGTATACTCTCAATCTCAGCCTTGGAACATCAAGGCTATGGTGTCAGTTTATTTGGTTGTGGTGTGCATATCCTCTCTATTAGAGGTCGGGCACTAGGACTACTTGTGATGATAGGAATCAGTAAGGATCGCTTGTAAAGGTTGTGGTGACAACCTATCTAAAATTTCAAGGATGGAGGTGATGAGACAGTTGCTTCATACTGAAAAGAGCAAGAAGCTATCCTCGACAGGCCCACATGGTGGGAATGGACTGAATTGAAGGAATGGGGATACTTAGATGGTCTCAGTATAGATGGAAGGAACAGCTACAAAGAAGAGCAGGTTGAGTATCCAAACTTGGAGAGGATGGGTCTCTCAGATTCAAAGGGAGAGACTCATATTGATGTGGACCATGGAGGAGGTGGCTCTAGTGGTAGTACCACCCTCACTAAAAGGGAGAGTTAGATTATGTAGCTTGGGCAGGTACTTCCACACTAGGGGTGTCTATTAGTGTTGAAGGGGCCCACTTTATGTCTCGACAACATAATGTGGGTGGGGAACACTTAGTCAACTTGAGATTAAGTCACAACCATTGGATGTGACTTAAGTTGTCTCAATGAGTGATTAAGTCCCCACCATCAGATCTAGTTCTTGAGAAGAAAATCTAAGGGCCAAAATTGCATGAGAGAGAGGCTAGGGTTATATTATACCTAGAAAGCCTCATTTCACCTTACCTCAAGAGAGAGAAGCTAGTCAACTGAGTGAGGAGGCTCTTCCAAGGGAGGTCAAGAGACAAGTTAAGGAGCACCAATCAAGGAGGCAGAGCAGGGTAAAGATCTAGTCAAGGAGGTCGAGAAGGGTCAAGCATACGGGTTGAGTATGATCATGCAAAGAGGCCAAGCAAGGGCAAGGAGAAACCGAGTTGAGACAAGGTAAAGGAGATAAGGGGGGCAAGAAATGGTCCAAAGAGATCTCCCAGGGAAAAGGAATTAGAACCTGTAGCCAACAAAAGAAAATCCGTACGATCTGTGTGGATTGAGGCCGAGAGAGGGCGATACCTGCAGAAGAAGAGGTAAGGGTCGTACCAGTAGAGCTAAGAGGAGAAGAGGATATCAGATATTGATATCAAATATTGTGTCACCACTTGCAGCAAGAGAAAGAAGAACCTGATCCATACCAAGAAGCTTCCTACAATCGTCGGATTCCCAACAAAGAAACCTAGAACTATACAGAGTCGTATGGACTATACCTCCTTCATTTTTTAATAGAACTGTTGGTTTTTTGTATGTATTTCAGACTGAAGCTTTGAATAAGGTTTTGTCTAGAGAACTGGGATTTCCAGATATTGTCTTTGATAATATTTTGTTTGGCTGGTCATGTCATTATTCTGTTGATGAGTATTGGGAAAAATGTGTGTTCTCAGTCAAGTATTTTGGATCTGAGATTTACTATTTTTTGCATATAGGTTTATGCTATTTTTATTTGACAATCTTCAGTCCACCATCCACTTATTTTCCTTAATTTGTATAAATTTGTTTTGCTGGAATTTACTCTTCATATCACCTTTGTACTTCATAGCCTAAAATTCCTGCAATTCTATTTAGGGAAGCCCCCCTTGAAGCAGGTTGGTGAGGTGACAGTGGCATTCCTTCTTAGTTACACAAAGCTATCACCTAGGTGCTTGGGACTTTACAATTTCGTGGGTGACAGATTTTGTGGTAATTTAGCCTTTCTTATAACATTTTGTTACAAATTCACCCCTTCTTATAACATTTGGTAGTTATAGTATAGTATATATAGACTCAACTATATCACTGAAACCTTTGATGGAGGCTTACCTAGGTTTCTATTTCTATATTTTCTTTAGATTATATTTGCGTTCTTCCTTCAACTTCTACTAGAAATCCAAGTAGCCTGCATTATGGGTTCTTCATTCATTTGCACCAAAATTATACAGTGATTATAAAAAGGGGTCAATTTGTAACAAACAAGTAACAATCCCAACTAACTCTTAATCCATTGTTTTGGCATATCATTTTTGTTTGGTGTATGTCTTGGGGAATAGCTTAAATTGGTATCAAAACCATGTTGCAAAATTCAAGCCTTTGAATTTTGTTATTAGCTTAACAAATGTACCTACCATGCTTGTTTGGTGAATGTATAATTAAGTACAGTTGATAGAAGAGGAAAAGGAAGAGTTTGATGATGAGGACATTAATGATAGGTACAAATTCCTCAAAACAAATTAGGAAGAGGAAGAGGAAGACGATGCAGTCGAGGCCTTGGCCATCGACCAATGTAGGAATTTCAAAGAGGAAGATGATGACCAACAAATAATTAACTCCTAAAAGACCTATTATCCCTGATTTTTAGGGATAACTAGGAGATCATGTCTCGAGGCCCACAGGTCCTAAAGATGGAGTACTGAGAGTAGGATTGACCTGAGCATGGCCCTGGAGGGCCCATATTTATTCTCTTTCATAAGACTCGTCTTGTCGACATCAACAACATCCATCACCATCGACTTGGTCTTGTATCGGAGAAGGATCTTGCTTCATGAGGTAATTTGTCTAGGTAACATGGTATGTCTCATCTTTTATCATTATAACCTTTAGATATATGCATCTTACTCCTTTTATTTTTGACAACTGCTTGGATCTTACATTGACCCACTTGACCATGGTTGGGGGGATTAATAGGGTTCTCTAGTAAGCCTATATATATAGGTTTTGGTTTTCCACCGGGGGGATTTATGAAGAGCCATCGTCTGCTCCCATCATATTATCACTTTTCATCTTATCTCCCACTCATTTTCCCCATTCCCCTACTCTAGACATTAGGATGATCTGTTGGTGGGGTTGCACCTTATCTCGTGGGAAGAAGGGGCTAAAGGCCAAGAAGGTAAAAGCAGCTGGTAAAAGATAAAATCCAATAAAATAAAACCTAGATATGTTTCGCCCAGGGATCCCTCAGAAGGAAATAAAAGGCCTTTTAGCAAGAAACAAGAGGGACCCAAGAAAAATAAACAAACAAGACCTAATTACAAGAATAGGGAGTCTCATCACGAGCCAGCCTATTAGGTTCATGGGTACTTAGCAGTATGACATTGCCATCATTTGGTTACCATGCCAGGGCAGTGACCTTTGGTTGCATGGCCAAAGGAAAGGGGGTCTCACCACGAGCCAGCCTTATGATTTTTGTGAAGGTACTTGTGGGTAACACTGTCAACTCTAGTCACCACTCCAAGGCAGTGTCCTCCGATTAGTCCTTAGATAAAACGAATGAAAAGAACAAAATAAGATAAGAATAAAAGGCAAAAGGGGCTTGGAAAAAACGTGCATCCATGATAGGTACAGCTCGCCTTCTACAAAGGCACCCACAGGTAAAACCATGCAGCCCTAGCTCTCACTCTACCCTAATCCTAGACATCCCTTGACCACATCACCTTGATTTACATGGATTGGATGATACCCCTTGGATATTTTCCTTTTCTTATGGATGCTAGCCCAATAGGGTGTTTTGTCCTTTTCTTCAGCTTTGTATTGTAGGCCTTTGTAATATTTTTGAGCTATTGGATGATATATCAAGGTTTTTATGCATGTGTTTGATAACATTAATGATAAAACATGATTAACATTGCTATGATCCCTGTGACTGATGATCTCATGGAGGGTGAATTTTTTGATGTCCAGGACCATGCCCTACGGACAGGTACCAAGTGGACCGATACACATGGGGAGATGATTAGTTCGGACCTCCATGGGGCTGAAGAGCCCATTAGATGGTTGTTGGGACCCCATCAGGGGCAGTGATTGGTTGAGCTATTGCACCTGAGAAGAAGAAGGATGTTTCATCCAGGACACTTTGGCTGAGCCCAGCCCAGGGGGGTTGACCCACTTCAGGTGGAACGTGTTCCTTTGATGGCCCAGGACATCATCTAGGAGCCATAGATGTCACCTCCAGTGTATGGTAGTTTGACAAGGAATTTTGGCACATGTGGCGGAGTTTGGAGGCCCAAGGAGGGCCAACATTTGTCATTTAGTGTTGTATTTTGCCCTAAAAAGGGCCAACGTCTCCCTCAAAGGGGCTTGACGTCTCCTTTATTACTCATTTAGGGTTTTAGTAAATAGTTTAATGTAAAATAGTATGAATTATGGTTTGTAGCCTTGTCGGCTATTTTTAATGACCTAAATAATTAAAAGGTCATGATACAGTATATATTGAGGATGTTTTTCCCTCATTTGAACATAACACAACTCACTCCCCTAGTGAGCTCTGATTTTTGCACTCTATTAGGGTTATTGGCTGATTTGAGGAAGTTGCACTTGTTTGGAGAGGAGATTTTTGGCAAATTTATGGTGTTTTTCTTGAAGGAAGGTTTACAACTAGGGTTTGCATGTTATTTTCTTGATGATTTGTAAGTATTTTTCCGCAAAACTTCTTGATTGAATAGTTGTAGTTTAATTTCTTGCATTCTATTTATATATATATTGTTGAATCAAAACCCTAGGGGACAAACACACAAGTAGGTCATTGTCTCATGTCCCCTGATAGAAAAATCTTTTAAGCCATTGAAGAAGAAGAAGAGAGCCTAGCCATTGATACACTCATTCTATCTTCTTCCCCTAAGCTAGACATACTTTTAAATTTCAAGAGAAAGAGGACGTCCCAGGCCTAGGTTATCTACACCTAGGGTCATTTTTATTTTAGGGTTTGATGAAAGAGCCTTGCCTTTACAAAACTCTCCCTCTTTAAACTCTCTTGTCTTGATCTTGCTTATCTTTGAGCTAGTCGTTTGCCAGGAAGGAGGAGAGAGCACGAGGCCTTGCTTAAGCAACACCGAAGTGAGCCTCTCTCCCCTAGGGTTCTGTTTTCAAGGCCCTGCCATTGCAGCACCTTGAAACCTTTCCCTCTTGTCCTTTGAATCTCTTCCCCTTCAACTTGTGTTTCCTTTCCCTTTTGACTCCATAACCCTAGTCATTGATCTTTAGCCTCCAACGTTGAAGTGAAAGTGCTTAACACAACTCTCAAAACTTTAAATTCTGAAACCCTAACTAGGTTGACGTCACACTAGGTTATTCCATCTGGACGCAGCATTTTTCTTTTATAATCAATTGGATGATGATCTAAAGCATTTATTGAGTAAAGTGTTGGTTGGATACATTGTTAGCTTTATCATCTCGATAGTTATTGATGAATTGATGCTTTTTTCATAGCTAATTAACAAAACGTTGACCTCATTGATATCTATTGTTTTGCATTGCTTAAATATTTGATATCAGATAGTCATATGAAGTACTAACCCATTAAGTTATAGCCTGCATATATATTGTATTAATGTTGTCTTGTTCCGGGCAGGTGTTTTCATTTGGGCATACACTTCTTTATTGGTTGATTAGCCGAACTATCTGACCTTGGTGGTAACCTTTGAGGGGGGAAACTTCAACCTTGACTTTATACCTTTGCCTCATCAAAACCCTAGGTTACCGAGGATGTCTCCCCTGGGCTAACCTCCCTGAATAGAAAGAACCTCCCCATTGTGGTGACATTAGGTGGGGAAGGTTCCTGTTACGCCAGTTTGGCCTCTATCCCTTAGCCTTTAACCTAAGCTACAAACTGTGCGATAACATTTTGGCACTGTTGTCGGGGAACACTGAGTCAATTCTCCTCAAACGAAAAATATTTTTGGTAAGCCTTGCCTCAGATACTATTTTCTTACAAGCTTACATGGTGACTCCACTAGGTATTTTTCCCTTTTTCTTTGATAATTTCGGGCAAATTATCTGGCGACTCCACTAATTTTTCTCAGGGTGCCACCTTACTTTATGTGATACTTCCAAGTTATGGGATCATGGCACACTAGGAACAAATGTATCCAAGTATTGATTTCATAATTTTTCAAGGATACCCAAATTACTTTGATACAAAATGGTTAAACAACTCTCCAACGTTTTTGGGTCTCCCGACTCCTCACATTGTAAATTTTTTGGATTATATGAACGAGACAAATTTGGGAGGAGAGGATGCTCTTATAAAATTGTTCTTACTCACCCTTCCATCCTACTTACAAGATATTTTTAAGAGTTGTTTCAAGGACAGGGGTATATCATCTTTTATACACCTCATCAGTAGGTTTATAGACCTTACTAAGCCAGATTGCCAAACGTATGAAGTTGTCCTTCAAAACCTCATGGTAGCCTTAGACCACAAAGGATTCACCACTAAGATTGTAGAAGATCTCAAAAGAGAATATCATGATCAATACCAAGAATCCTCTGATATAAGAGATGAGGTTTATGAAGACCATTATCAACCCCTTGAAGAGGAACTCTCCCATAATCCAATAGAATGCAGCAAAGATATAACTAGAAACATAAATTATGAGGATGAAACACCAGTGACCACTCCTCAGTTTGATGAAGCTCTCCAAGATCATGTCCCTCTTGCAAAAGATGAAGAGAATGAGGTAAGTCATTTTCCTTTCCCATTTTTTGATGATACCTTGTTCTATGAAACAGAGAGTACAGAAGTATTGGATGTTTTGACTCCTCCATGTCATGATACTGATACTGACATAGCTGATTTTGACGAGTTCATACATGTTGGGAGATGTAGGTGGGATGTGGTTAGTTATGATATGGATCCCATCTATGACATAAAGAGTCATCTCTGAGTATTGCCTTTGCAATCATCATAGCAAGCTCTTGATTAGTGGCAACAGGGAGATGAGATTTTTACTGACTCTCCACAAACACCCAAGGTTGACCAAGTACAGTATTTTCCTGATGATTTTTGGTCTTACCTTGAGGCTTTTGATGAGTACTCCTCCGAGCACTTAGGTTTACCCTATGAATATGACTATCAACCGCCACTATGCTCGGATTTTGATAGGAGTAAAAACATTATTTGCCTGAAGAAGGATTCTCATGACGTTTCACCCCAACCACATGTTGTTACTTCACTGTGCTTTTCTATTAAAGGTGTATTTGGTAAGTACCTTTTTTATGTTGAGTTTCCTCCTAGGCAAACCCTGGGCTCCAAGGGTTGGTTCGGTACTGCAAGTTTGAGTCAGTTATCCTAGTTTTTCAACTTTCCTTTGATAGTTTTCCAGTCATCTAGTAGATCTTTGTCGATCCCTTCCTTCACTTCAGAGCGTGAGGATGTCCTAGGTAGCCAGTTTGTAGGCCCTTTGAGTCAGTTTTTTGAACCTTGCATTTTTCATGACCCTTTCTTGAAGTGGATTGAGTACTTTCCTCAGAGATGGACTTGGCAGGATTTTATCCCTCTCACCCGCCTCCATGAGTTAGACTTTGAGATTCCCGATGATTTGATACATGTTCTAACCCATGTCATTTTTGTGCTCAATTTGTCACTTTTATGGTTATGATGAATCACAAAGGCAGGTATTGTGGGACATTGCTGGATTGGCTTCATTGGTTATTTGACTACACCAAACATCCAACCAGAGGTAAGTGTAGGTAAGTAGTTTCCTTTGCATTGTTGATTATTTTTCCAGTTACACACACACACACACACACACACACACACACACACACACATATATATATATATATATATATTTGGGGTGGCAATACCACCCCACCTTTGTTACTGGTGCCCTTTTTGAGTTGAGCAGGTCTGTAGGTTATGCCAGAAATGCTAAGGTTCTCATGCGCTCTATGGTGAGCACATGTCCCTGAGTTGGAGCTAGATGTTAACCCCGATATCTAGGGATAATTAGGAGATCATGTCTCGAGGCCCACAGGTCCTAGACATGGAGTACCAAGAGCAGGAATGACCTAAGCATGGCCCTGGAGGGTCCATCTTTCTTCTCTTTCATCAGACTCGTCTTGTCGGTAGCAGCAACATCCATCACCATCGGCTTGGTCTTGTATCGGAGAAGGCTCTTGCTTCATGAGGTAATTGGTCTAGGTATCATGGTATGTGTCATTTTTTATCATTATAACCTTTTGATATATGCATCTTACTCCTTTTATTTTTGACAACTGCTTGGATCTTACATTGACCCACTTGACCATGGTTGGGGGGATTGACAGGGTTCCCTAGTAAGCCTGTATCTATAGGTTTTGGTTTGCCACCAGGGGGATTTCTGAAGAGCCATCATCCGCTCCCATCATATTATCACTTTTCATCTTATCTCCCACTCATCTACCCCATTCCCCTAGTCTAGACATTAGGATGATCTGTTGGTGGGGTTGCACCTTATCTCGTGGGAAGAAGGGGCTAAAGGCCTAGAAGGTAAAAGAATCTAGTAAAAGATAAAATCCAATAAAATAAAACCTAGAGATGCTTTGCCCAGGGATCCCCGAGAAGGCAATAAAAGGCCTCTCAATAAGAAACAAGAGGGACCCAAGAAAAATAAACAAACAAGACCTAATTACGAGGATAGGGGGTCTCATCACGAGCTAGCCTATTAGGTTCATGGGTACTTAGCAGTATAACATTACCATCATTTGGTTACCATGCCAGAGCAGTGACCTTTGGTTGCATGGCCAAAGGAAAGGGGGTCTCATCACGATCCAACCTTACCATTTTTGTGAAGGTACTTGTGGGTAACACTGTCAGCTCTGGTCACCATGCCAAGGCAGTGTCCTCCAATTAGTCCTTGGATAAAAATAATGAAAAGAACAAAATAAGATAAGAATAAAAGGCAAAAGAGGCTCGGAAAAAACTTGCATCCATGATAGGTACAACTCGCCTTCTACAAAGGCACCCACAGGTAAAACCATGCAGCCCTAGCTCTCACTCTACCCTAATCCTAGACATCCCTTGACCACATCACCTTGATTTACATGGATTGGATGATACCCCTTGGAGATTTTCCTTTTCTTATGGATGCTAGCCCAATAGGGTGTTTTGTCCTTTTCTTCAGCTTTGTATTGTAGGCCTTTGTAATATTTTTGAGCTATTGGATGATATATCAAGGTTTTTATGCATGTGTTTGATAACATTAATGATGAAACATGATTAACATTGCTATGATCCCTGTGACTGATGAGCCCATGGAGGGCAAAGTTTTTGATGTCCAGGACCATGCCCTACGGACATGTACCAAGTGGACCAGTACACATGGGGAGATGATTAGTTCGGACCTCCATGGGGCTGAAGAGCCCATCATATGGTTGTTGGGACCCCATCAGGGGCAGAGACAGGACAATGATTATTTGAGCTATTGCACCTGAGAAGAAGAAGGATGTTTCATCCAGGACACTTTGGCTGAGCCCAGCCCAGGGGGGTTGACCCACTTCAGGTGGAACGTGTCACTTTGATGGCCCAGGGCATCATCTAGGAACCATATACATCACCTCCAGTGTATGGTAGTTTGAAAAGGCAGTTTGGCACATGTGGTAGAGTTTGGAGGCCTAAGGAGGGCCAACGTTTGTCGTTTAGTGTTGTATTTTTTCCTAAAAAGGGCCAACATCTCCCTCAAAGGGGCTTGATGTCTCATTTATTGCTCATTTAGGGTTTTAGTAAACAGTTTAATGTAGAACAGTATGATTTCTGGTTTGTAGCCTTGTCAGCTATTTTTAATGACCTAAATAATTAAACAGTCATGATACAGTGTATATTGAGGATGTTTTTCCCTCATTTGAACATAACACAACTCACTCTCCTAGTGAGGTCTGATTTTTGTTC
The DNA here is from genome assembly GCA_009831015.1 of Picea engelmannii. Lineage (NCBI taxonomy): Eukaryota > Viridiplantae > Streptophyta > Pinopsida > Pinales > Pinaceae > Picea > Picea engelmannii. Next base: position 162,237 of record ML812200.1, read on the forward strand.
CCTATTAGGGTTATTAGCTGATTTGAGGAAGGCGCACTTGTTTGGAGAGGAGATTTTTGGCAAATTTATGGTGTTTTTCTTGAATGAAGGTTTACAACTAGGGTTTGCATGCTATTTTCTTGATGATTTGTAAGTATTTTTCTGCAAAACTTCTTGATTGAATGGTTGTAGTTTAATTTCTTGCATTCTATTTATATATATATTGCTGAATCAAAACCCTAGGGGAAAAACCACACAAGTAGGTTGTTGTCTCATGTCCCCTGATAGAAAAACCTTTTAAGCCATTGAAGAAGAAGAAGAGAGCCTAGCCATTGCAACACTCATTCTATCTTCTTCCCCTAAGCTAGCCATACTTTTAAATTTCAAGAGAAAGAGGACGTCCCAGACCTAGGTTATCTACACCTAGGGCCATTTTTCTTTTAGGGTTTGATGAAAGAGCCTTGCCTTTGCAGTACTCTCCCTCTTTAAACTCTCTTGTCTTGATCTTGCTTATCTTTGAGCTAGTCATTTGCGGGAAGGAGGAGAGAGCACAAGGCCTTGCTTAAGCAACACCGGAGTGAGCCTCTCTCCCCTAGGGTTCTGTTTTAAAGGCCCTGCCATTGCAACACCTTGAAACCTTTCCCTCTTGTCCTTTGAATCTCTTCCCCTTCAACTTGTGTGTCCTTTCCCTTTTGACTCCATAACCCTAGGCACTGATCTTTAGCCTCCAACGTTGAAGTGAAAGTGCTCAACACAACTCTCAAAACTTTAAATTTTGAAACCCTAACTAGGTTGACGTCACACTAGGTTATTCCATATTGACGTAACATTTGTCTTTTATAAGAAATTGGATGATGATCTAAAGCATTTATTGAGTAAAGTGTTGGTTGGATACATTGTTAGATTTATCATCTCGATAGTTATTGATGAATTGATTTTTTTTTCATAGCTAATTAACAAAACGTTGACCTCATTGATATCTATTGTTTTACATTGCTTAAATATTTGATATCAGATAGTCATATGAAGTACTAACCCATTGAGTTATAGCCTGCATATATATTGTATTATTGTTGTCTTGTTCTGGGCAGGTGTTTTCATTTGGGCATACACTTCTTTATTGGTTGATTAGCCGGATTATCTGACCTTGGTGGTAACCTATGAGGGGGGAAACTTCAACCTTGAATTTATACCTTTTCCTCTTCAAAACCCTAGGTTACCGGGGACGTCTTCCCTGGGATAACCTCCCTGAATAGAAAGAACCTCCCTATTTTGTTGACATTCGATGGGGAAGGTTCCTGTTATGCCAGTTTAGCCTTTAACCTAAGATACAAACTGTGTGATAACAAGACCCAAAAATGGAAAAATAATATATAGAGCATGTTTGCACATGGACTCCAAAGGTATGTATTCAGGTTTCTTCTGTTCCGGAGGTAGAATCTATGGAGATAGAAGATGGAAATACATTAGCAATCATTTCAGCACTCTCTACATCTGAGAAAGAGCAAGTTAGAAGGTTGTTGGTGACCTCCAAAGACATTTTTTCATTGTTATATGCAGACCTCAAGGGTATCCCCCTATTAAAACCCAATATTATATTCCCTTGGAATCTCAGTGCCAACTTCAGTATCATGCAAATGAATTCCATCTACAACCAGCCTCAGGACAAGCAAGTTTGAGATTTGAATCACATGTTTCAGAGAAATTATAGTAGTGTACCTATTTAAAGTAAGCAGTTTTCATGGAGATAGCTTGGGCATACTTCCCAAGGAAGACCATTCCCTCCTGTATGTTTCTGTTAGAGACACTCTCCATGGGTTCTTTTATCCAAATTTAGGAAAGTTATCTTAGCATGATGAGAATGATGAAAGGTGCTTTCTAGCACTACCTTGTTCTTGGGAGGCAAATTACCTTCACATCTTAGAAAGGTGCATGGAACTTAGGTTAATATTAATTGTAGAAGCACAAACATAGTACACAATGGGGGGAAATCAAGCTCTATCCATAATAGAAGTCCACCTATGCATTTGACCATCAGATCTTACCATAGGAAAAGGAATCGCTTGTGAATGTTGAAGGTTACAAAGGAAAGGTATGTCATATACTTATTAGATATGTATTTCAATGTAAATACTTCAACAAGAAGTGCTATGGATACTGTATTACGATAATTTGTTGAGGCTACTTTAGTTGAATTGAACCAGGCTATCTCAAAACTAAAAGTTTTTCCTCTAGCCGGAAATGTGGAGTTTTTGGATGGTGATGTCAACAATCCAAGACAAATGTTCCAAGGTCACTTTTGAAGGAAACAATGCATTCTAGAATGGAACCTCTAGTGTGGATGCTTTCCCTCTTCACAGAGATAAGCCTTGATAGTCTCCAGTAAAACATCTCTTGAGAGTGACTTTGAGACTTGATAAGCTCTTAACTGTTATGACAAACTCTGCATCTCTCCTTAAGGCTATAAGAAATCTTTGCCCAGTAGTAGATTTCAACTGCTTTCAGAAGTGATCTACAGAAAGCTCACAGACCCCTTTGTGTTTGTGATGCAAAGGCACCAACAAGAGCATCTATAGGAAAAAGGTGGCATGGACTATGTGAAATATCCTACCCAACTTAGTAAAGTCACTAAAGGCAGCCTGATGAGGCATGCCAAATGTAGTAATTCAAAGGATCCTAAAATACTGGATACAAAGTCAGCACGATAAAGGAGTTACATGGATGAAGCTTATTCTCGGCTCAATACATTTACTCCAGGCATAATGGGGACATAAGACTATATGAGTTACACATCCCAACAAATAAGGACATATTATTTCGATATTCCCTTAAGGCTATTCTTGGTATGGTAACAGAGGGTGCACCAACTATGGGAGTTACAATCTTTGTTATGGGAAGCCGCAACAAGGGGCACTGATGATGAAGGCTACCCTGGCATGAGGGCACTCACTCCAAGGGGAGAAAGTTATCTGAGAAAATATTAGAGATAAAGAGGGGGTTCAATTAGTGGAGGGAGCCTCGGCATTTTCCTTCCTTCTTTCTTTCTTTCTTTGTCATTTTGTCTTTCGCATTATATGTTCATATTTAAGGCTTAACATGCGAACATGATTTCAGAGGTTTCATTATTTAGTGGTATGAATATCAAATAAAGGAACTATGAAAACTTGCAAGGAGTGGTCTTCTTTTATGAAAACTCCAATCCATTATTATTACCTTGAACCCTGTTTGTGACAAAAACAACTCTGCACTCTTTTACAGTAAACCAATCAGCTTCTAAGGTTGCTACTATAAAAAAATTCTTAAACAGAAGAATGTAAAAACAACATAACCCATGATATGATATGATATGATATAGCTTCATATTTATATTTAAATTAATCATGATACACCGTGTAATTTCTGTAAACCATATAAATTGAAAGGGGAAGGTTAATGAAGAGGTTAAGGTAGATCAATTTAGTACAGTAGAGAACCATGCTACATACTAAATATATGGCATATTGAATTCATTTGTTCAGTTCCAATGTAAACAAAACAGACTTATGAAAACTAAGTTGAAGTTAGACCTAACCAATCCACCAATCGAAACATAAGTGAGATGAAATTTAAAGGAAGTGGCATATTGGATTCATCTCTTCAGTTCTAATGTAAACAAAACAGAGTTATGGAAACTAATTTCAAGCTACACCTAACTAACATAACAATCTAAACAGAAATGAGATGAAATTTAGAGGAAGTTCGGGAGAGGTTCTAAACAATAGTAAGGTTAGGCTACCAAACATGACCCAACAAACATCATCATCTGTATGTTCTATTCATAAAAAAGAGTACCAGAACTAGTTTTGTCTAGTCTCAAAACAATGCCTCTAATTGATTCTCCCTATCAAAGCCCGACCTCTAACCATTGGATTGAATCACCTCCTAATTCAAAGATAACGTGCAAGAAGGAAGCAAAATGGTTTATTTTGCTCTATATTTTTCAGAAACCAATATATTACAGAATGTATGCAACCTCTTTATGCATAAATATGCAACTTCCTTATGCATAAAAAAACAAAGAGTCTTCTAGGGCTAGTCCACCGGATGCATTGGGCATAAGCACTTCAATTGTAAACAAATAACATGCATAAACACACAAAATCCAAACCACAATCCAGATCTATTAATGTCAAGCATTGATTTAACGTAATCATTCATGGCTCGTCGAGGGAACATACCTATGGTTTATTTTTCTCTATATTTTTCAAAAACTAGTGTATTACAGAATGTATGCAACCTATTTATGCATAAATATGCAACTTCCTTATGCATAAAGAAACAAAGAGACTTCCGGGGCTAGTCCACTGAAGGCATTGAGCATAATCACTTTAATTGTAAACAAAGAACATGCATAAACACACAAAATCCAAACCACAATTCAGAGCTATGAATGTCAAGCATTGATTTAACGTAAGCATTCATGGCTCGTCCAGGGAACACACATACCTGATCTGATTACATACTCCATTAAATGAAATGAAATTCCTGCTTGAGATGATGAACTGAAGGTAAAGACCGACACGGACAGACATATGTTCATGTGGACGAACTCATTTTTTCTTGAATTCATATGGATATTAGGCATTGGGTATGAAAGAATGAGAGGCGAATTGTAATACTTTTAAACTTCAATGGCTATTGGTTCTCTCTTCCTCACCACTTCTGATGTCAGATGAGGCAGACTTCCTCCTTCGTGGCTGGCTGGTGGGACTGTCTTAACTAATGGTTGGTAGTCCCATCCCTGATTCAACCCTTCATTAGTTGTCTGTATTCACTAGGGGAAGGAAAGATATGTGAAGGAGAGAAGGAATGAGGTGGGAATGATAGAATGCAGAAAATGAACCTATAAAACATCGAGAACCTAATCGTACCTCTCCCTGCTCAGCCTACTCTACCATCTCTTCCCACCTCGAAGGATTCTCTGTGCCAGACAAAAGGATTGAAAGGAAGGAAATATAGTAAATTGGGAGGGAGTGCTTGATCAATCCACCATCTCTCCCAGAATCCTCCATCCCCATCATCCTCGTCAATCTATCATTCATCTATCATTCACGTTCTTTATTTTTCTTCACCTCCTTTCCTTTTCCGCTCAATCAAAACTGCAATAGCTATTGGTTTTCTCTTCCTCACTACTGCCCTGATCAATCCACCATCTCTCTCGGAAACCTATGTCTCGATCATCTTCGTCCATCTATCATTCACGTTGTTAATTTTTCTCCGCGTCCTATCCTTTTTTTCTTTTGTCCCAGCTTTTTGGCTTTTTGTCCCATCTTTACTACAGCAGGAAGACCGTGCCAGAAGGGAGAACGGGTGAGGAAACTACACATGGAAGATGACATTGAATCTTTAATGTTGTTCCAAATGGGATAAAATAAAATAATGATGAAAAACTCTATCCAAATCAAATTTAACAAATATATTTGGATAAAATAAAATAATGATAAAAAAACTCTAGCCAAATCAAATTTAACCATGTTATAGAATATAATTATAATTATAGTTTAGATGAAAACTCAAATTCTAAAGAATTTATAAAATTACTTGACTCAACTTTGTATTACTTGATGAATCTAGTATTCCACCCAATGTTTCACCTTAAGTTGATCTTAATCTTGTAAAGTACCTATTAATATTTTAGATAAAGACCTAAAGTCTATAAAATTTCTAGGACTAATGTCTACAATAATGACTTGAATTGCTCTTATGTTCAAAAACCCTCAAGTTCTTTCAAGAAAAAAAATGAAAATGAAAAATATTCTTTAAACTTCAAAGTTATCTCAATTAAAAAGAGGATGAATTATAACAAAATTGAGCGATTGAGAAGATATAACATTGACAATAGAGACAACCAAGAAAAGGCCTAAGCCACAAGTCAATAATAGGATCTTGGGTCTTTTGAAGCATGTATTTATATTCCATATGAAGATCCAAAGTAGAAAAGGCATAGGCCACAAGTCAATAGTATGATCCTAGGCCTCTAAAGCACCCATTCCTCTCAAGTTCTTTCAAGATAAATATTTAACGAAAATAAACTTATTCTTTAAACTTCAAATTTATTCCAATTAGAAAGAGGAGGAAACTTGACAACATTAAATGAGCCTCATTAATCCCATACAATGCAAGTTGAGACAACATCACAAAAAATTTAGTAATCTCTACAATGATTGCATGTGTGTCAACATTTTGAACTGTTGTGAATATCAATTACTCTTTAGGACAATCCATCGCATTATGTGATTTGTCATATTTTACTTATTAATGTATGAACCATAATAATTAGATAAATGTTGGTGCAAATGAGAGAACACCAATTTCATCTTTTTGTTAGTTGTTGGCTCCATTTTTATGATTACTTTGTTATTGGATTAAAGGAATCCATCTACTACGTATTTAAACTCCATCCCAATTTAAGATCCAAGGATGACCAACTATCTCAATAGCTTCTTTAAATCATCATTTTGAGTAGTGATCCACCTTTTCAATAGCCCTAGTGTCCTCAAGACAAATTTGGTGTTTTGTCTTTCTGATAGTGTTTCTTTGGGGTTGCCTCATGTCCCCGTTCCATTTTCTACTAGTAGCCAAAGGCTTAAACAGGGTTGTGAATGAGTATAAAAGAGGAGTTGTAAAATGGATAAAAGTGGGTAGATCTATAACACCATCTCATTTTTTATTTGTGGATGATGATATTTTGTTTGGTACTAGTTTTGTTATGGAAGAGAAGAAATATAAGAAAAAATTCGACCTATACTATAGAGTAACTAGAAGAATGGAAGTTAAATCACGTAAAGTCACTATTTTATTTAATGGTTTAGTAGTGAAGCATGAAAGGAGGTTAATTTGAATCCTATCAATTAATGTATATTCCTTTGATAATGGGGGTGAAGTACCTAGGTTTCATGTTGAAGCCAAATGATTATAGGTTCAAAGACTAGAACTAGTTTTATGAAAAGATATAAAAAGAGCATTAAATTGCTTCCATAGATGGTTATCACAAGAAAGGAAGATTGACTTGAAGCTAATAATGTTTATTGGCATTCATTAGCATACATTCCTATACTTATTCTTGAAAAGGTAAGAAAAAGAAATTACAATTTCTTATGGATGGGGAATAAAGAAAAATAAGGTATTCCACTAATTAAATAAAGTAAGATAGAAAAACCAAAGGAATTTAGGGGGTGGAGTTTGAACAATATTCACTTCTTTGGTCAAGTCCTAGTAGCAAAGATTTAATGGGATATTTTAAAAGATGGAGGACTATGGAAGAAAGTTATAATGAAAAAATATATTGATCCATTGTCCTTTGAAGATCATAACAAACTTCCAATGGAATTAGTAGAGGGGGGCTATATTTTATAGAAGTCCCTAATCAAAGATTTTCAACTAGTTTGATATTGGCTAGCATGGAGAGTGGAAAATGGGGCCAAAGTTTGAATAATGTCAATATGGACTATATCACAAGTTTCTCAAGTTTGTAAGCATCCTATATATATGGTAGTTGGCTATTTAACCAAACATGTTGATTTCATCCCTTTGACTACCCAGCTTACAACTTCTATGGTCGTGTATAAGATTCATGGAATCCCTCATCATGGGCACCAAGGTAGTTCTCAACCCTCCAAAAGGGGGGCACATGAATCCTCTAGTAAATAATGAATTTGGTCTCCTCGAATTGGAGAGGTTTGGGGAGCAAAGAAAAGAGAGAGACAATGAAAAATCTTTTTAGATTTGATAAACATCAAGTCCTTCTAATCCAGGAGACAAAAATGAGAGGCTTGCAGATTGTCTGTCAAGAGACTAGTCACTTTTGGAAATTAAGCAAGGGTGTAGCAATTAGTGCAAGGGGGGGTTCTGGGGGCATTTTCACCTTATGGAACCCCATTTTTTTCTTTTCTGTTGGAACAGAGTTTCTAATCAAAGCACTAGATCATCGTCAAACTCATGCACTAACCATCAGCTACTTCGATTCATTTGGTTAATGTCTATATGCCAAATAACAATCATGAAAATTTAGAATGTTTGGAATCTCTAATGGATCTATTGGAGTTAGGGTTTAGCCAAAATTGTATCATTGCGGGAGAATTTAATACCACCCTTCATCAAAATGAGAAAAAGAGGGGATTCATAGTTAGAGACCATTTTAGAGAAAGGATGGAAGACCTCATTTCCTTTTTAGATATGATAGATATTCAACCAAACAAGGGAAAGTTCACCTAGAATAACAGAAGAGCATGTCTTCTTTGACCCCTTTTCATGACCTAACTTCCTGGTGGTATATTCCTAATACTAAAATGGAATTCAAAACACATTAATACTTAATAAATTGCACAAGCTTCATCAATCATTTAATCTTGTCTTCATTTTTTTCTCTCATATAAGTTATTGACCATATTCCACTTATTGGCCACTGAGTTACAGACCATTCGCTTATGTGGGTATAACATGAGTAATATTTGAGTCTTGAAACCATCCCATATCGTCAAGTCATGCATCTAGTGCAACCATGTCAAATTTCAATGACTACAGAAAAAGTTTGAGAAAATTTCAACGTTGGCCCCATTAACTGGTCACTTTACATGTTTGACGAGAATCAACACTTATTCTAGTAATCAAGATTGGTCATGTGCCTATATATAATTGGTCTTCTCTTTGGTCACCTTTTCCTTTTGAGTTCTCACACGACCATGTCTTCTTTGACCCCTTTTCCTGACCTAACAACCTTCTGGTTGTATATTCCTAATACTTTAATGGGATTAAAAACACATTAATACTCGATAAACAACTACTTGATAAATTTCACAAGCTTCATCAGTTACTTGATCTTGTGTTTGTTTTTTTCTCTCATCTAGTCTATTGACCATATTCCACTTATTGGCCATCGAGTTACAGACTATTCTCTTATGTGGGTATAATATGAGTAATATTTGAGGCTTGAAACCCTCCCATATTGTCAAGGCATGCATCTAGTGAAACCATGCCAAATTTCAATTATGTCCCCATTAAATGGTCACTTTGTGTGGACAACGAGAATCAACACTTATTCTAGTAATCAAGACTGGTCATGTGCCTATATCTAATTGCTCTTCTCTTTGGTCACCTTTTCCTTTTGAGTTATCACACGACCACGTCTTCTTTGACCCCTTTTAATGACCTAACCTCCTGGTGGTATATTCCTAATACTTTAATGGGATTCAAAATACATTAATACTCAATAAACAATTACTTGATAAATTGCACAAGCTTCGTTGTTTATATGATCTTGTCTTTGTTTTTTTCTCTCATCTAAGCTATTGACTATATTCCACTTATTAGCCACCGAGTTACAAACCATTCACTTATGTGGGTACAATATGAGTAATATTTGAGTCTTGAAACCCTCCCATACTGTCAAGGCATGCATCTAGTGCAACCATGTCAAATTTAAATGACTATACTAAAAGTTTGAGAAAATTTCAATGTTGGCCCCATTAACTTGTCACTTTGCGGGGTCGATGAGAATTAATAGTTATTCTAGTAATCAAGACTGGTCATGTGCCTATATCTAATTAGTATTCTCTTTGGTCATATTTTCATTTTGAGTTCTCACACGACCATGTCTTCTTTGACCCCTTTTCATGACCTAACATCCTGGTGGTATATTCTTAATACTTTAATGGGATTCAAAACACATATATACTCAATAAACAACTACTTGATAAATTGCACAAGATTCAACGATTATTTGAACTTGTCTTTATTTTTTGCTCTCATCTAAGATATTGACCATATTCCACTTATTAGACACTGAGTTACATACCATTCGCTTATGTGGGTATAATATGTGTAATATTTGAGTCTTGAAACCCTCCCATACTATCAGTGCATGCATTTAGTGCAACCATGTCAAATTTCAATGACTACAGGAAAAGTTTGAGAAAATTTTAATGTTGGCCCCATTAACTGGTCACTTTCTAGGGTTGATGAGAATCACCACTTATTCTAGTAATCACGATTGGTCATTTTCCTATATCTAATTGGTCTTCTCTTTGGTCACCGTATCCTTTTGAGTTCTCATAGGGTCATGTATTCTTTGACCCCTTTTCATGACTTGACCTCCTTGTGGTATACTCCTAATACTTTAATGGGATTCAAAACACTTTAATACTTGATAGAAACTACTTGATAAATTGCACAAGATTCATCCGTTATTTGTTCTTGTCTTTGTTTTTTTTCTCTCATATGAGATATTGACCATATTCCACTTATTGACCACCAAGTTACAAACCATTCACTTATGTGTGTATAATATGAGTAATATTTGAGTCTTGAAACCCTCCTGTATCGTTAAGGCATGCATCTAGTGCAACCATGTCAAATTTCAATGACTATATGAAAAGTTTGAGAAAAATTCAACTTGGCCCCACTAACTGGTCACTTTGTAGAGTCGACGAGAATCAACACTTATTCTAGTAATCAAGACTGGTCATGTGTGTACATCTAATTGGTATTCTCTTTGGTCACCTTTTCTTTTTAAGTTCTGACACAACCATGAATATTTTTCCCCTTTTCATGACCTAACTTCCTGGTGGTATATTCATAATACTTTAATGGGATTCAAAACACATTAATACTCGATAAACAA
>ML812200.1:240450-256346 GCA_009831015.1 Picea engelmannii
AGTCACAACCTCCTGGAAAATGGAAAGTGGGGAAAACATTTGCATTTTTTTATTTGGACAAAATCCATCAACCTTGTATGTTTATACACTTCTCTTGGGATATAAACCAATGGGATCCTGCATATCATTTTTATGGATTAGAGATGAGGACTGGAGCACCTTATTTGGAGATGTAAAGAACATTCCTTTGTGACAATATTATTTCATTATAATTGGTGTATTCTTATTTCACTAAGATGGAAAACATTTTAAATATTTAAATCTATAGTTTTATGTATATTTAAACTTTTGAGTCCTTGTAAGGAATCATTTTTCATATTTCTAGTGGTATTGTTGGTTTCAACTTCTAGCTTTCAATGGTTGAAACTATGTTATACTACATTATAATTGTAATAGCATATGATCTTATACTCCATTTTTAAGAGTAATAAGAAATTTCCATGTGTCTTCAATAAACTCTCCAACTAAAGGTGAACACTCTACTACATTTGTTTTCTGTCCATTATGCATATTAGAAATACTTGTTTGATAGTGAGATGAGAAATACTTGTTTTTAGGAAGACATTGCCGAATTTTTTTTCCACTTCCCTACTCATTAGAAGATCATATGGATACATGAGATAAAGACAAACCACATGGAATATGTTTGTTTAAATATTGAATAGGAGTGATACTCGGATTTTGTTTATGTTTTTGTTTTATCCTCGTATATACGCTATTTAATACTATCTTTTTATAAATGGATTTGTTTTTATTGTCTCTTGATACATTTTGTTTTGATTGTGCTTTTATAAATGGATAAATGGCTTTGTTTTGATTGTATTTTTAGATCTATGAAACATGGTTTAGTTAAATAATAATTGTAGCAACCTTTATGATAGCATTGTTCAAACTACACATAATATCCTAATAGACAAGTTGGATGAAGAAAGATTTTCCTATAACAAAGAGGGGTAAAGTTGAACAAGTTGTGTGCTTAGGGAAGCCATCAAGAAATTTTCATACCTATCCTAACAGCTAGCAATGAAATATAATGAGGTGTATTTCATGTATTTCCAAGTGCAGAGGTTAGATTTATGCTTTCTTTGATAGAGAACATCACAAGGACACGCATCTATATTAAACTCTTCTACAAGTTACAATTAAAAGTTGGACACAATTTATGAAGGTAATGGGAGTTGTTTTCAAATCAGATTGATCATGTTGAAAGTGAGACCCAGTTATGACAGGGGATGAGAGAAAACATGATTCTTGTCATGGATGTTGGCATGTGTACATTAGAAAAACATCAGTGCTATATCTAATCCTTGTATTTTTTGGAGGCCATTGTTGTGCTATATATATATATATATTGTTGAAGACAATATCAGTTCATAAGAGGTAGTGGGAAATTACAAAAACATAAAATGATTGGATTGGATCAATTGCAACAAAAAGGAAAACTAACTAGGAAAGCACATGTGGGCATTTAGCTAAGGTGATGCTTATAGATGAAGGATTGAAGCATTCCAAAAGAGGTATAAATAGAGAGGATATTTTGAGCAATCTTGACTCTTGAGCACACATCTCATGGAGCTGGAATAGAGGATTCAAAACTTCGTTGCATGTCTTGTTTCTTCCTCATTAATTGTAATTGTCATTATGTACACCACATGTCTTCTTATTCATATGCTAAGAATTTTCTACCATTATTTATTATAATTCCATAGATAGAAGTGGTAACCGACTATGGTTCTTCTTGCCTCTTGGAATCACATCATGATGTACCATTATTATATTGAAGTTATTGAGAACTCTTTGTAGTAAAAATTATGGCCTTCTACGCTCTAATTCAATAAAGTTATGAAGAAGTTCATTTTCTATTTTGTGTACATGTGATGGTTAATTTCCCTTTATGGTATTATGTATTACGTAATATGATATGATATGAAAAAGAGAATTTTCAAGCAATATTTTTAATTGACACTTTCTCAAACGGATGCATGCATATAGATGAAGTTAGCATAAAGCCTATGTAACAAAACTTAATGATGGCATTGACAAGTGAATACATAGAGAGAATTTGACTAAGATAAGTTGTTTGCTTGAATTTCTTGTCACCTCGAATATGTCCTCATTCTTTTTACTATTATAAATAGTTGATGGTCCATTTCCTTTTGCTCTTCTATTTTTTGGGAATTCCTTAGCATGCACCAAGGACGTTGAAAAAATGGTGTGTGTTTGTGTGTCTATACACACACACTGATTTTTATATTATGGGTGCTCTCCCAACCCTTCCATGATCACACTATTGGTTGATATGAGAAACAATAATCATCCTTCCTGGATGCTCTATGGTATGATTGTCTGGCATTTGGATGATCTGGAAATCGAGATGGAGGTTCATATTTATACAATAAATAAGTATCAATCACAAATTTTTCTATTACAACCTATGAAACTAATGCTTATCATTTCCAAAGTAGTTGAGCTCCCCATTGTTTGAAGGATTTTGTCACGTCCAATCATATTTTTGATTCAATGTTGATTTTAATATATCGAGTCACTAGGTTAATTTAGAGTCAAACTTGATGTAAAGATATTTATATCTATGAAGATAATATGAGGATTGATGGCTTCCATTTTATTACCTTTACCATCCCATAGTATTTTAGACCATGAAAAAGAAACATTAATATAGACACCCAAAGTTCTATATAGTCTCCTAGTTAAGTGCCATTTACTAGAGCTACAAGATCCATAGATAGGAATTATAACATAAATTTCTCTTCTTTCACCCATTCATTTGCTAGATGCCTACCTAGGCTTATTATGGGACTTACAAGAATTTTGTGAAATAGAGTGGTACCTTCTAGTTTGCTATATCATAGACTAGTTGTTTAAATATAGAGCAACTCCATGATAGTAAGACAACTAAAAATCCTAGATGATGTTGGTTTTAAAGGTCATTCTCATTTGGTGGTTTCCATTTCACATCTCAAGAAATTTATCTGTCATGTACAACCAAAAATAAAACTATAGGATGGATTTGAACTCCATTCTCCTCCTCTAAACGAAGGTGTGTTTCCATTTACACCACAAGAGTAAAATGAGTAAAATTACTAAAATGTACTCCCATTTCAAAAACTAACTCAATAAATGACTAAAATGTACTCCCACTGCCAAAGCTAATTCAACTAAATCTATAGTACTAGAAACCTTTTTGATATACTTTTTTAGAATATGATGTCAATTTTTAAAACTTGTAAATATGTTGTACTCACATAATCCTGCAAATGTACCACTGTATTCAACAAAACTGCAAAGTAAAAGTGCATCATGGAGCATATTATATAAATAATTAGAAGGACCTTGCATTAATGCACAACAATATCTTCTACAATTTTCATCTTTAGATGAATGACTTCCATCATGTTTAACATGGATTTAATGGCATTGCAATTAAAAATCTATCAAATAATGATGATCTAGAAGAGCAGGACACGAAATGAACCTCTACTCAGGTGTTACAGTGATTAACCATAAGTGTGTGGTTTATGGATAGCCAGACAAATGGATTTATAGTTGACAAATTAAATTTAAAACTTCTCAAGCTAGTGTGATGACTACTTTCTTTGAATAACTATATAAACCCCAAAAGAAAGAAAGGTTTTGGATATCAAATTTTATAACAAGGAGAAAAAGAAGGTAAAAGACCTTATGCTAGAATGTTATAAATGGAAAAAAATGAAAAACATATTGAATCCTTCAAAAAACTCCATAAGCATCATATATGAGCTCCAAGAAATTATTGAGAAGAGAGAAGCACCTAGGTTTCATGGCCAAAAGTAATCACCAAGGAGTACAAAATTATTTACATTGTTTGTCTTACTCCTTACTCCTACTTGCATGTGTGTCTTCCTCAAAGGAAAACCTTCTATATTTTGGTGTGCATTGCTTCAGGGTAATAATTGATGGTCAATAGAAGGAGGAACCGACCCCTTGGATTTACCATCTCCAATTGGAAGGAATCACTCACTCCCTAAAACACAAGCACCAACATGTTGAATGAAGACACTAATATTATTAATTGAGCACCAAATCAATAAGATATCAACAATCCAATATCTTCATACATAGATTACTTCTTACTTCACATGCATGCTTCATTCCATAGACAATCGTTCAAATCCTAGCAAGCCTCATACCCAGAATGTATTCACTGACGGTAACATCCATTCACAAAAACATCCACTAATGGAAACATCCACTCATGGAAACATCACAAATTCATAGCAAAGCATATAGCAGCATCACAACCTCATGACAACATCACAACTTCATAGCAGAGCATACGACAACATCACAACCTCACGAAAACATCACAAATTCATAGAAAAACATACGATAGCATCAAAACCTCACAACAACATAAAAAATTCATAGCATATCATACAACAACATCACAACCTCGCAGTAGTACATACAACAACCTCACAACTTTATGGCAACAACACGACCTTATAACATACCTTGAGAATAATAAAGACCTTAAGAGAATCCCTTAGAATTCTATTGCACACCAAAAAGACACCCCAACACCTTGAGTGCACCTAAAAATTGATCTCTTTGTTGGTTACTCTAAAAATGTAAAATTCTATCATGTATTTATATTAATTATGTCCCCCCCAAAAAACTGGTTGAGCTGACCTCAATTTTCTGGTTGGGTTGTCGAACAAAAAAACTAATATCTCCTCATTCCTAGGGAGTTAGAGGGACTTCCATATACCATTGGAAAGGTATCAAAGTAATCTTTCCAATCATGTAACTTGTTCTTCCATTTGAATTTTTTATGTAGGTTAAAAATGAACTCAAATATAGGGTATACAAATTGACCAAAAAAAATACTTTCAACAATCTCCATCTTGCAATCTTTATCTTGGACATTTTTAGGCCTGTAATATTTATCTTGGACATCTTGTAGACTCCTTCAAGGCTCCATTCATGTAAAAATCAAAGTGGGCATTTGGAAGAAACCACATGTTATCACATCCCATGAGGTCCATGCTTAAAAGCTACTCCATAAGGAGACCTTTTTGGAATTATATACACTTATGTCAAGGCTCCTTTAAGACACTTCAAGGCTTCTCAAAGTGGACACATCATTACTGCTTCAGGGGCTTCTTCAATTTTATTTGACATTGAATTGTCCTCATGGATTGACTATTGCATGTTCGCTTCTAAAGGCTTCATCAACATGTCTTCAAGGATTCTTCTCTTGGTTTCATGGCTTCAAGGCTTCTTTACATAGGTATAGTCAAAGGCATAGTCCTTCCCAGTCAAATGGGATATGACATGGTCTCTCATCTCATAAAAAATAGTCCTCTTTTCCTTGTTGTTCCTCTTACTGAACTCTTCTACCAACAAGGGAACAGAGATAGGAGGAATAACAAGGGGATTTTGAACTATCCCATAGTTCAAGATCCTATGAAACAAAGACAAGCTTGGTCTTCCAAGGTGACTAGTTGCTAGCTCCGACTAGCCTATCCTCTGCCCTCATTTGAGTCACAGACATGGTTGTCCATTGAAACTCAAACTGATGCTAAACATTGCAAAATATTACAACCTCACACCTATCAACACGGGTGTGAAAATAGGCTATGCAACACTATCCAAAAACAATCCAACAAACTTCCCTCTTAATGCTCACAAATCAACAAACTCTTAGCCACCTAGGCTCTGATACCATGAAGATTTTTTAGGAACTAGAAGGCTGCCCAACATGCTTGTCTTATTACTCTTTTTGGGATCTAATTTTAGTTATCCAAATCTATCCTTTTTGTTGTTTGAGGACAAAAAACAGTTCTGTTTAATTCTACCAAGAAAGTTGCCTTCAACTGATGGTTATATGCTCTTTTAAGTTTCCCTTGCAAGTGGTTTTAGAAACTGAATGTTAGCACATGTGAACCTCAAAACATATAACACTCCTCTAGGATCTTAACAAGCTCCTATTGTTGATCTAAACACTAAGCATACATGAAATTTGAACACGAGTATTTTTTGTCAACGAGACCTTGGACAACCTCCCCCTAAGGGAAAAAATAGTTTAGAGATAGATGTATATATTTGGAGATCTCAAAGCATGAGTAAAATAAGGAAAAAAAATACAAGTGAACCTTGTACAATAGAAACCAAACTTGGATGCTTTGGAGTCCCTTGTAGATGTGCTATCTCATGAACAAAGGTGACCTTTTCCTTGGTGATGTATCTGAATAGTATTCTTACTGTGTGATTACTAGAGCAAGAGACATTGATGGAAATTTTGAATCAGATATGTGAAAATGAGACTTTTATTTTTGTATATGTCTATTGTAGAGATGTTACATATCATGGTTTTATGAATTCCTTCTTTACTATGTTCAGTATATTTATACAGTCTGAATTTCCTTATGAGTACAACAATGGTGTAATAAGTAGGACAAACAATTAATTGTTATTCTACTTTTTCACTGTTATGTTAATATATCATTTGCATACATGAACTTATTCTTTTGTAGGTAGTAATATTCTTCATTGTACTCATTATTGTTAGTTTTCTCCTAATCAAGATAGTATTAGAGTAATTTAGAATGTATTTAGAATAGTTTTAGACTTCATTTTTTAGATTTAGTTTTAGATTTTAATTTATCTAAGAACATTATGTTCTCATATTTATATTAGAAAATAGCTTAGAGTGGCAGCCAGACCAACATATTGGTTACAAATGTTATTCCAAACAAGAGTAGGTCTAATTTGGACCTTCCATCTAGCGTTCTCCCTTACCAACTTGACAAGCTAATTCAGACCCATCAACACTTTGAAATAAGTTAACAAAGATATTGTGACATTTGGAAGTGAGGCTACTACAGGGATAGTTGGAAAAGGTACTCTAAGTCTCAATAATGGAAATACTAAAACACAAAAATGTCTTGTATGTTGATGGTATAAAATACAATCTTCTCAGTGTTAGTCAACTGTGTGACCAATGTCACATTCTCATATTTGATTCTCAAGGTTGTGAAATAAGGTAGAAAAGATCAAGAATATTAGTGGCAAGTGCATATAGAACATCAAATAATGTATATATCCTAAATTAGATCCAGAGAGAAAAGTGTTATATGGGACAAACAAATGAAAGTTGGTTATGAAATAGAATAATGGATCATATGAACTTTGATAATCTCGTAAAAATAGCACTAAACAAACAATGAGAGACATGTCAAAGATTGTTAAACCTTCAACCACTCTCTGCGAGCAATGTCAGCATGGAAAAAAAACAAGAACAAACCTTAAATCAAAGGAGTACTCAACAACAAAGCCATTGGAACCCATTCATACAGATCTTTGTCGGCCTAGAAGAACACAAAGTCTACATGGTGACATGGGTTATGTTCCTAAAAAAAAATATGAAGCTTTTGAGAAGTTCAAATCATTCAAAGCCTGGGTTGAAAACGAAACTGATTTGAAAATCAAGTGTTTGAGATCAGACAGAGGAGGTAAGTTTATCTCAAATGAATTTGAATAATTTTGTTAGACTCATGGGATAAAAAGACAATTCTCAACCACAAGAACTCCACAACAGAATGGAGTGGTGGAAAAAAAAATTGAACTGTAGAAGAGATGGCAAGAACAATGTTGAATGAAGCCAACCTATCAAACAAGTTTTGGAAAGAAGCAGTCAACATGGTAGTTTACATTTTGAATAGAGGGAAAATCAAAGTCAACAAAAACAAAATACCTTATGAATTATGGAAAGGTAGATCAACAATGGTTAAATACTTCAAAGATTTCAGAAGCAAGTGCTACATAAAGAGAGATGATGGGTATTTGGAAAAATTTGACTCTAGAGATGATGGAGGTATATTTCTTGGTTATTCATCAAGAAGCAAAGCTTATATATGTTACAATGCAACATTAAACAAAATCATAGAGAGTACCAATGTAAAATTTAATGAAGTGGGCCACCAGAAGGTGAAAACACAAGTAAATTTTCAAGAAGATGAGTCGGGATGCAAAGAAGAAAATGAAGAAAAAGGAGAAGAAAATGAAGAAGAAGAAATAGAACGCCAAGAGACAAAGACACCATCTATATTTTTCCAAAAGAATCATTTGCAAAATATAATTCTTGGTGATAAATATATGAGAGTTCAAACTAAAAGAACACTAGCTAGTGCACCAAAATATGCAAACTTCTCCTTTCTATCTAAAATAGAGCATAAGAATTTTACAGAAGATGGAGAAGACAAGCATTGGATTGATGCTATGGAAAAAGGGTTAAATCAAATTGAGAAGAATGAAACATGGGAACTTGTTCCAAGGCTGACCGATAAAACTGTAATTGGCACCAAGTGGGTTTTTAGGAACAAGTTGAATGAAGATGGGTAAGCAATAAGAAACAAAGAAAGATTAGTTTGTAAAGGTTATGCTCAAGTTGAAGGTGTTGATTTCGAAGAACCTTTACCTCAATTTGTAGACTAGAAGCTATCATAATGTTTTTGGCATTTGCATGTTTCAAGAAGTTTAAAGTCTATCAAATAGATGTCAAGTCTTCCTTAATCAATGGCAATTCAAAGGAAGAATTATACATTGAACAACCAAAAGGATTCTTATTATCAGAAAATAAGGATCATGTGTGCAAACTGAAGAAATCACTTTATGGGCTAAAGCAGGCTCTCAATGCCTAGTATTAAAGCCTTGATAAATATCTACAACAACAAGGCTTCAAAAGAAGAATTTCTAACATTAATCTCTATATCAAGACAATAACAAAAAATCAATTGATTGTTGTAGTTTATGTAGATGAAATTATTTTTGGAGGAAGTATGAAATAAATGTGCCAATAATTTCCAATAGAAATGCAAAAGGAATTTGAGATGTCTATGTTTGGTGAACTGTCATTCTTTCTTGGATTACAAAATTCTCAATCTAAAAAAGGCATATTCATTTCACAAACCAAGTACATCAGGAAATGTTGAAGAAATTAAAAATGGAAGATTGTGCACCATTCAACACACCTATGGTCACAGGTGGTAAATTGAGCAAAAATGATGAATCTCCATAAGCAAATAAAACATTGTGTAGGTCAATGATTGGAATCCTACTATATGTGACGGCATAAAGGCCATACATTATGCAAGCAGTGGGATTGGTTGTGTGATTTCAAGTTGAACTAAAAGAAACCCATGTGAAATCAATAAAAGGATATTCAAATATCTAAAGGTAACCTTGGACTTCAACTTATGGTACTTAAGAGGTGAATATTTTACTTCGACAACACATACAAATGCAGATTGATCAGGAAGTGTTGATGAAAAAAAAGTACAAGAGCAGGAGAATTCTTTCTAGGAAACAATATAGTGCCTTGGTTGCGCAAGAAACAATATTTAGTTTCTCTATCCACAAATAAGCCGAGTATATTTTAGTGGCAACATGTTTCACACAAGTTCTCTGGATGAAGCAAGCATTGCAGGATATCAAGGTAGAATATGATTATCCAATCATAATCATCTGTGACAACATAAGTGCAATCAACATTTCAAATAATCATGTTATGCACTCAAAGAGGAAGCATATTCCCATCAAGTACCACTTCCTAAGAGAACTTGTAGTTGAACAAAGTGTCAATATGGAATACATTACCACCAAGGAAAAAGTTGCAAATATTTTTACCAGACCCATTTCATGAGAAACATTTTCGTATCTCAGACAAAAGCTGGGAGTGATATCCCTCTAATATCGTCAATAAATAAGCATATCTTAGGGGGAACATTCCTTTTCCATTAATGTCAAAGGGGGAGAATTACAGACATGGAGGAATTTGGAGACAAGGGAGATTTCCTTCTATTTATGGAATATTACATGTTTTTGAGTATAGGTTTTCCATCAATGACAAAGGGGGAGATCGTTGAATAAATTGTTGATCCGAAAATAAGATGCCAGAAGGGATGCAAAGGAAATCCATGTTTTATGATCTCCCTTATTGGAAGGATCTATTAATATCTCACCTATTAGATCCTATGCACATCTTCAAAAATGTCCCTGATTCAATATTTTGACATATATCAGGCAAAGATAAGGACACCTTGTCTTCGAGGAGAGATATTTCTCTTTTGCGTACAAAATTTGATAGAAAACATTTGTGGCCAAACAGGGAAAATGAAACATATGCAGAAGCTCCATGGATTTTGAAAAAGAAAGAGCTAAGCCAACTAAATAATGTCATACGTTATACAAGGACACCTACTGGCTATGGGTCATCATTGGTTAAATCCTTTACAATTGATGAACATATCACAGGATTTAAAACACATGATTTTCATAATTTTATGAAGGTATTATATATCATCATTTAACTTTTATTGGTAAAATTGATTAGGTACTAAATATATTATGATATTCTATTGTGTGAAAAAAATAAGTAATCACCTTTCATAAATGTGTTTGAAAACATATCATGCCATTGGCAATTAGGGGGGATTCATGTCTTAACGTTGACTTGAGGAATACCATAAGTCAATTGTCAACATTTGCAAGGTATGTGGTATGGAATGTTCATGTGTGAGAGACATAGAGATATTGCATTTCATTTTTATTTTTTCCTAAAGGTTCATGCTAATTTACTATTCTTATATTAGGTGGGTGACATCCAAGGAGATCCACGAATGTGAAGTGCCAAAATGGAAGAAGGAATTTGCAGAAATTGTATGTGTATTTGAGAAGGATCTCCCTACAAGTTTCATGGACCTACAAGTCCATTTACTTATACACCTAGTCGATGATATTGAATTGACATGTGTCGTATCAATGAGCTGGATGTTTTTTCTTTGAGAGATATATGAAAACTCTAAAAATATATGTCTGACAAAAGGCACATCTAGAGGGTTGCATGGTTGAAGGGTATGTATTGAATGCAGCATTTTTATTCCTATGTGAATTCCTTGGTAAGGACTTCTAAGATGGGCCACGCTTCTAGGATGAAGAATGAGCATTAGATATTATTGATGGAGAAAAAACACAATCTAATGGTGTTCAAGTAGAAATTAGTAAGTAAACTCATTATCATTGTGGTTATTTTTATTGCAATCATTAATTTACTCTGTAGTTTATTTTTCAAATTAACAAAATGACCTTTGGATTTTGAAATAAACATGTTGACATGTAATAGGTGTAGACTAAAGTGCTATACTGAACAAGTTCATTCTGTAACACATGGACTTTATGAACAAATGGATTGATTTGTATGATAAAAAGAGTGAAGAAATGTTAGAAGCAAGGAGACAATTTAAGAGATCGAACCCAGGGAATACCCCATTTCCTATTGATCTGCAAGGGAATGGGGAAAAGATTGCAAACTAGAATGGGTTACTGAACAAATTCAAAATCAAACAAAAGATGCATGTATAGATTCAAACATAACAAAAGATGGAGGTATAGATTCAAACATAACAGAAGATGAAATCAACCTATTGCAGATAATGATGTTAGTGACCAAGACTTCTAAATTTTCAGAATTATTTGTAATCCATGTTTAAAAAATGATGATTCTTATGGCCTAAACTTTTAAATGGTTCAGTATTATTTGTGTCCATACACATTACCTATTGCGATATCCTTAAAGTGTTCAAGATATGTTATGAATTGTTGGCAGAAAAAAATAGGATTACTTGGATGCTTCTTCCATTCATTTTGTATCAACATATGTTCATGAAGACACAAAAGTTAATAAAATATTAGTGCATGTATCTCACAATGATTTGAATAAGCAACTTTGTTAACTTCATTATTTTTATATTGTTTTCATTTTAATGTTGGGCATACTTTTTTCTTATGTTTTATTAAGAACTAAACATAAAATAACTAAATAAAATAAAATATTTTAATCACCTAGAATTAGGTGAAAATTTAATAAATCAAACCTCAATGAGATTGCATGATGAACATTAATGAAATTTGCACAGGTTTGATCCAAAAGCTCCAAGTCTGAAATTTTATAAATGAAAAATATAGATGTCTTTCCATCCATGTCTTGGGGTATTTATACAAAATGTATGTAACCAAAAATACTATAACTACTCCTAAGATCCATTATTTAGGGTCGAATCCATCCTCGTGGTCCACAAAATTAGAGGAAATCGCAAGAAATCCCAAATCTGCCCTGATTCTTGCCAAAAACAAAGGATTTTCCTGCATAAGTGGATGAGTTTGAACAACATTGACTTCACACATATGGAGCCTCTTTCTAGAAGCTAATAGGTACTTTTCCATCCATGGACATCAAGGATCATTCCACATGTCTTAGAATTCTCCCAGCTATCCTGCAAGTATATAAACCACATAGCTATTACCAAAAGTTACAACTTCCTGTACTTTATGTTAAAAATTTATCTTTAATGCAGGGACATCAAAGATTGATGCAGGGATGGGGTGTTGAAACACACAAATATTTATATCACACACCCTGCTACATAATACACAACGGAAAATAAAAAATAAATATTATTGCCAAATAATAATTGAATCAACTAGAAACTAAAACACCAGAAAACCCACGAATTTCAACACCATTTGTTTATTGATTCAATGCAGATAACAATTGTTTTTTACATTACATTGTGCCTGGGATAAAATACAACTGTGAATGGTTTCTCGCATGGTTGGAAACCACTACAAAATCATTCAGAGGGTAATGGTTTACGTGTATGGGTTGAGACTCTATTTCTCCCTTCCCGCGTGCTCTCCCAACCTGAAATCTTTCTCTCAAATCCACCTTCCATGATTCCCTTACTTCGTGGTTCACCAAACTCTTCAAAACCATTCTCCATTTATTTTTAAAACTCCTCCTCAGCTCTGAAATGATTTTCTTTCACTCCAATAACGAGTCATTACCCAAACCACCCTTGGTTTCGAACTGTTCACCTTCTTCTTGATGTTAACGATCTTCCTTTTGGGCGCTAGATCCTTGACCTAATTTTGGTTGAGACACAACATGTGTTAATGCTAGCATGGAAAGTTAGAAGGTGCTCTAACAACGTTACCGTAGGAGGAAATTCAATTTTTCAACGAAATACATATTCTACAAGAGTTTCATTATGTGTTTCAACATGAGTTTCAACGAACACAAGAGTAGTTGCATGAGTAATAAGTAGTTCAAATTTATAGCAAACTGATTAAATAAAATGGACCACTAACACATTCCTTATTCGACTTATTGCCTAATTTGTAGAATAGAAATATTTTTGGGTGATGCGGATTTCCCAAGCCCAAGGATGCTCTTGCATTATGCATCCTTGAGTCTTGAAACCTTCATATACCGTCAAGTCATGTGTCTAGTCAAATCATGTCAAATTTCAATGCATACAGGAAAAATTTGAAGAAATTTGAATGTTAGCCCCATTCATTGCTCATTGTGTGGCATCTTTGGATGATATTGGTGATGGGTGTGTTGGAAGACATTCCATGAAATTTCAAGAGAGTTCTGCAAAATCCCTAAATCCCCTAACCCTAATCCTACATTGACACTTAAATCCTTAATCCCTAATCCCTAAACCCTTAATCCCTCAACCTTCATTAATCACTAATCCCTTAACACAAAATCCCTAAATCCCCTAACCCCTAATCCATCGACCCTTAAACATTTAAACCCTAATCCATGATCCCTTAATCCATACAGCCTTATTCCCTAAGCACTTAAACATTAATCCCCTAGCCCATAATCCCTAAGCCATTAACCATTAAACTACCTAACTCATAAATGCCAACTCCCTAAGCTCTTGACCCTTAATACTTTAAACTCTAAAACCTAATCCCTTAACCCTTAATCCATGTACACCAAATCCCTAAATCCAATAACCCTCAAAGCCCCTATCCACTTAACCCCACCACCTCAACTAATTAACTATTAAATCTCATTCAACGCTAAATTTGGCGCTATTTGCACCTAATTTAGCACCTACATGTTTTCATCGACACAAAAAAAATGCCAGAAATAGTGCTATCCCAATAAATAGCGCCGAAGTTTTCAAAAAATTGGAGAAAAATACACTAAAACAATCTTTGGAAGGAAAAAAGGGAGCAAATCACAGGGAAGCAAAAACCGGTAATGAAGTAGATGTCTTCAACCGTAATGGTCAATGATTGTCCAACAAGCATGAATGTCTCAGCATCAGGCTTCCAACAGACAATTAAGAGATTTAACAATCTCCTTTTCATCCTCATGCCACCAATTTGGAAGAATTTATAAATGCCACATGCACGTAGATATTAGAAATTTCACGGTCTGAATAATTATATAAAAAAAGTTATAGCAAAAATGGTGAGATGACCTGTAAATAACATACCTTAGAAAGAACCATCAAAAGAATTTATCCTTCCTTGCATTTCGGCCTTCTTTTCTCCACCTTCACTTAGAATTCCGGTTTAGATACCCTTGGTTACCTTAGACACATATAGATATTCAATATTCTCAAGTGTGATTCAAATGAGAGAGCCTTGCCTCTTATTTATACTCTCCAAGTAGCTTTCTTAAAAACATCTTCTAGTTCACTTGACCCACTTTCCTTATTTTAGGGTTCGGTCCACTTCTAATTTCTCTATTAAATTTATTATTGAAATAATTTATTTTGTATTCACTTTGAATTATAATACACTCATTACTTCACTTTATTATTTACCTTTTAAAAATATCTTAAACCACTTTGACTACTTTGACCTATTGGGGCTTCTAGATGACATATGAGGGTCCTCCAACTTCGTAAGGCCATAACTCTCAAACCGTGAGGAGTTATGTGACATTCTACATACCACTAGAAATGGCATGACATGCACTATCCATATAGAATAGTATTATCTGAAAATATATCATACTCATACCATTACCCATCAAACAAACTTGGGTGCATTACCCAAACCTGGGGTCTCCAACTTGTCATGGCCATAAATCTCTAACCGTGAGGAATTATGTGACGTTCCACATACCACCGGAAATGAAATGACACACACTATCCATATAGGATATTTTCCCTGGGAAATTCACTTTCCTTCATCTCATTATTCCACAATTAAGCATGGGTTCTCTTACTCCACAAAGCGTCTTCCCGTGAGGGCTTTCACCATAAGGGGACCACTTTGGAGTTCATCCATAATTACTTCTTATCAACCATGAAAAAACAATAATGAGTCATATTTACATCAAACAATATTGATTCCATTACCTAAACCTTTGTGCTACGTGGCTTTCTTCAAGGGTTGACATCAATGATAACCAACCTTAATCAACAATATCCCCCTTTGGCATTGATGGCAACACTCTGATGCAATATTGAAATCATATCACTCATGATCCCCTTGGAACCATGCCTTTTTCCTCTGCATCTAATAAATCTGCTCCCCCTGGAACCATGCCTCTGTCCTCTGCATCTGATAAATTTGCTCCCCCTGGAACCATACCTCTATCCTCTACATCTGATAAATCTCTCCCCCTTTGTCATCAATGGAAAAGGTAACTTTCCATCCGGGGTTACTCCCCCTGACAGACTGTCCTCTTATGGTGCTTCCTCATGTATATCTAAGACATATAAGATAAGCATTCAAAAAACATTCATTTTTTGGAGTAGAAATAACTCCGAGTCTTTGGCGAAGATATTCAAAGGCTTCCCATGGAAGTGGTTTTGTAAAGATGTTTGCCACTTGTTCTTTTGTGCCCACATACTCAACTCTAATGTTCTTTTCTGCAACCTATTCCCGTAGAAAGTGATACTTGATTGGAATGTGCTTCGTCTTGGAGTGCATCACCGGGTTTTTTGAGATATTGATGGCACTTGTATTATCACAATATATTGGAATGGGCTCATCATAATCAACCTATATATCTGTCAAAGGTT
>ML812201.1:10007-29538 GCA_009831015.1 Picea engelmannii
TTAATTATTATTATTATTTAATAATCATTAATTATTAATGTATCATGTATAATAACAACAAAGTATTAAAAATACTTTATTGATAATATTTGTAATGTCTATAATTTTTACTATTAATAAAGTATTAATAATAGTTTATTAATTAATTTAATAAATTATTGATATGTATTAATGATTATTAATAAAGTAGTATTAATAATATTAATAGTTATTATTATTATTATTAACTAATAATAATAATTAAGAGCCCTTTATATTAATAATAATTATATTAATCACCCTTAATAATTCTAACAATCCTAATAACACTAACCTAACCCTAATTACCATTCACCTTAATATATTATTAATACATTATTGCTAACATAATTAAGCATTAATATCATTTAATATTTATTATATGAAGGACATGTGTATACTAACCCTAATAACCATTAACCATAATATAATATTAATATAGTATTGCTAACTATAAAGCATTAATATTAATTAATAAACATTATATAAAAGACATGTATACTCTTAAAAATTAAGAACTCTTTTATAATATAATTAATTACTTATATTATTAATAACCAATAATAAAGTTAATTGTTTTTTTTTTTTTATTATTTAATATTTATAAATGCATTATATATAATAACATTAAAGTATTAATAATATTTTATTAATAAGATTATTAATAAGATTAAGGTTAAATCTACTTTTTAATATATAAAAAATTTAATTATTACCAAAATATTTATATTTATATAATATGAATGTTTTTAGTTAAATATTATATTTATAACATTTAATTTATAAAACCAACGATGATACCAAAGAATGATACCAACTATGATACCTATTGGCCTTTGTTCGGATGACGAAAAGATTAATTTCCTCCATGTCTATACTGTAATGTAAAGATAGACGGGGTGAATTCAATAGGTTTCAATATTCATGAGAAATAATATATGAGAAAACTAGACAGTCCTCATTCAAGTGCTGATATGAATCATGCGACAGTCTTGACTGTAATTCAAAATATTGTGCAGGACAAACGTGGATCCGAGAAATAATGGGTAGAAATAGTATTCAGAAACCATATTCTAGGAAAACGCTAAGAGTACAAATGAAAGGTAACGTAAGCCGAGTTAAAAGTTGGTGGTGTCTTTGAAATTCTACTGACCCAGCTGTATCTGAAAAATCACATAAAAAACATTCCATTCCATGCAATCTACCAAACATAATAACCTCGCTTAATATTATTAATAATTTTACACATCGATTATTATAAAGGACTAATGACCAATGGAATGCAACGAACCAATGTTTGATACTATAGATCGTTCTCCGTCTTGCAATAATGTGAGCTAGGAGATGCAGATTCAACATGTCATAATATCAATTTTACAAACACACGTTTGTTTATTAATGAGCATGTTTCTGGTGCTAAATCAAACCATTTAATTAGAAGCTAAAGGTCTTGGAAACTATTATAAATTTTCTGCTATGGACCAGGAGACATTAGTTATGTGATGAAAAGATTCCAGATGCCAGATATCATACCAGCAGAGGTAAAATCAACACAGAGAGCATGCTCAGATTACAAACTACAAAGAATTATCAACCAGATTTCACTTTGCAGATGTATTTAATCCTCAATCAATGTTTGTATGTAAAATAGATCCCAATCTCGTCTGTAGTGACCCATTTCAATCAAATCATTCAATGTAAACTTTCTGAAGTAATAATTTGTCAGATTTGCAGGTATCAATATGCAATGAATACTATGAGAAAACCTTGGTGTCGGGCAAGACTACATTCATCATAATATTAAAAATGATAGGTGAAGTCTACATATACGATTCAGTCTCACAAGATGTTCATTGGTTTGATTTCTTTGAGACAATAAATGTATACCTAAACACTAATCTATGTAACTGATCTACAAAACAGCTAAAGATTTGGGCCGTTATGTTTAATTTGTGAATTGATGTGGGTGACTTGGGACAAGGAGGGACAGATCAAGTTTTTGACGCAAATGAATATGCCAATGGTACCATAGACTATCCAACAGAGATCGGTATTAGTTCACCGTTTACCAGCAAATTCTGTGTCTGCCTCGCGATTATTAAGTTTGCATTTATCAAGTTCGGAGCCTATATGCTGACCAGAAACGTCGTCAGGAGAGAAATCGGGCCCTCAAATGAATAAACCCTTAATACAGTGGCGATTTTAGAAACCGGATCCCACACAAAAAAGAGAAAAATAGCGATTTGAGGTTCAGTGAAATTGATGGGGCGGCTTGGTAAGAATCCAGTCCCAAATGGCAACGGTAAACTCAACGCAATGGTAAAATCAGGGCTCGGGAATTTCTACAAGTTAGAATAATGAACCCGTCGAAATACGACCAGGGAAAATGGGGATTCGTTGAATTGTTTAAAAATAGTGGAATTGATGTTACCTTCGACTTGGGGATCTCTGCAAAGCGTTGATGCAAGGGTGGTTTTTCCGCTCCCACTCATCCCACTTTTAAAAAACGCCATTAATTCCACCGTTTACATATGATATTTGAAATTGAAACCCAACCGACACTCCACGACTCTCCGTCTAGTAACGCATGAGTTAATTTAAATTGAAACCCGCCATTGTCCACCTGGAAACACATGCATCAAGCCATTCCACGCCAAATCTTTGAATCGTCTCGCCGCAACTGTATGAATCCTCGCTTACTCTTACTGTATGATACCTGTTACCATTTCGCCCGCCGCAACTTAAACCTGTCCAAAGATGAAACGTGTTATCCACATCCAACGCTTCACATCCAACTCTTGACATTCATAAAATCGTGTTCATTGTTAATCCGAGTTAAATAATCAATGTGGAAATGAAGCGCTCTTTACATATTAATCATGCTTAATCAATTAAACGTGGCAATCAATGGTTAGGGCAGTAATTCCTTAATCATATTAAGTAAATGTGAAAAAGTAAACAAGGAAAACGTACGCTTTCATAAATGCAAGGAAGTTATGAAAGTAAATCTCATTCATTGATTTGAGACGACGACGAAGAATATGCCAACATCTTTCATTGTTGGCCATAAGATTAAAATTTATGATTAAAAGGTTAATTAATCCATCAATTCCCATAGGGGGGACACCTATCGGCGTAATAACTCGCGACTGGAGAACACCGAAAGATATAGGCTGGTAAAATTCCCTATCACTGGCCGAGAACATACATTTCTTCCTTCTTTCTAACTCAATTTTAACTCATTTACGCCTTGATATGGAATGTTCAGCCAAAACACAATTTTAACTCATTTACGCCTTGATATGGAGTGTTCATCCAAAACCGTCAAATTTTTTTATGCAATTAAACCTAAGACAACCACAATTGTTGATAAACCTACATATGCATATTTCATTTACAAGGTAAACCCTAATTAAATTTGTAAATAAAATAAGCCTTAGAAAAATTGTGTTTGTTGTCCGGATAATTAGTCTTTTTGTTTGTAATTTTTTAAAGCAATTATCATTAAAATGTGGTGATTCAATTTTTAGTTAGTTAGAAAAGTAAAAAAATGAATCTAAATGTTAGATTTTTTTAACTTTATCCGTGAAAGGAGGTGATCGTCCATTAATTAATTAAAGAAACTAAAGGACAATTCTAAACTTGACTTTTCACACAATGAAGATAATTATCATCGAAGTCCTGATAATAACAAAATGCAATTTAATTTTTGGTCTCGATTTCACTTCTTCATTCTTTATACCCTATAATAAGCGACCAAACATTTTCAAATCCTAAATTAAGTGAAAATAAGCTTTCTCACAGTAAATTTTGAGCATTTCAAAGATTCAATTACAGGAAAACTTCCGAAATTACTTTATTAATAAATTGTTTTGAAAAAGAAATAAATATTTTAAATGTGAATATTCATGAATGAATCAAATATACCCTAAACCTAGATCAAATTCAAGTATCTTTTGTTGACAAAAAAAACCAGCGGATGTTCGGTAAAGCTAATGACGTGCATCGGGCTTTACCAGGTGGTCAGGTCGGGTCAAAACCATCAACTATCTCTTGCATCACATTGAAGACTGAATCTAGAAATAATCAGTGTTGTAAAACGGATCAAATCCATAAATAATTAGTGTTGTAAAACGGGTCAAATCCAGAAAACCCAAGAAAATTGAAACAATATATAACCAAAAGAAAAGACAAACATGTACTTCGAGTTAAAAATGTTTTTGATGCCAACAAAGATTGTTGTCAAACAAATACAGGTGACAACAAATGTTGCACAGTTCCAAAATGATTGAATACAGGTGACAACAAACGTTGCACAGTTCCAGAATGATTGAATATTAAGTTTTTTTTCGCATTCAAGGTACACAAACTTGCAAGTTGGGACCGCTTGGTAAACCCTTTTGGCCCTTTAAAATATTATCTTATACCGCCGTTGGGATTCGATCTCTGGCTTTCCCGGGAGAGGGCAAGAGATTCTTTGGCCTTTCTTTTCCTCTCCATCAAGGTTGCACGATGACTCCACATTCCTTCCCACCAATGCCTCCTCCGTGGTGCCTAATCCTTTCAACGGATTTATGAAAACCTGCTCTATAATCACATAAAATGGAAGATAAAATTGTTGAGATTACACCTCGCACCACAGCTTGCTCTACCTCTGTTCTTCCCAATAGATCGAAGCTACCACCATGTCCTTGGTATTTCTTAGCCAAATATTTACACAGTCCTATCAAAGGCAATCGAGTCGGTTGTGGGTTCATGTTATTCCACCTACCATTGCGTCTTAGGGCGCCTGACATCATACATTACCATGCTCATGTAGAAATGACGATCCAATATGAAACATCCAGACAACTAAATGAAAATGAAACGCTAGGTGGGTCTGGCGATTCAATATCTGCTAACAATCTAAACGTTAAACGTTAATCATTTAAACGTGGCAATTATATGGTGATACAATAATTTTTTAATATAATTAGGTAAATGTTAAAAAGTAAACTGATGCATTAAAAAATACAACAAAGTTATCAAGAGTAAATCATATTAATTGATTTGGCACGACGACTAAGAATATGTCAGCATCTTCAATTGTTAGCCATCATATTAGAATTTTAGATTAAAAAGTGCCTTTCAACGTAATTATGAGAATAATTTATTTTTAATATGATTTACATTATTATTTTGATTTATTGCATAATATGGTTAAAGCTTCACTTTGCTTACAATTTTTTCAGTTGACTAGAGAAGAAAATGGGAGAGTATAATATAATTATGAGAATAATTTATTTTTAGGATGATTTACATTATTCTTTATTATTCTTTGTTTTAGAATTTCGTTTTAAATGAAATCTCTTTTATTTTGTTTTATTTAGCAATTTAATTTCTAAAATATAGGAAGTGTATATATTCTATTTTTCTAAGTTTAGTCTAAACGTTCTACTTTTTGTTTTTTTTTCAAAGATTTTTAAGTTTGATTTTGTCGAAATATGATGAAAAATGGTTGAATCTGCAGATTTGAGTGGTTATGTTTGTATAATCAAAGTGCTTTTAAGGTTTTTCAACAAGTTGAATCCATTTATGCATTAAAAAATACAATTTAAACAACAAAAAATAGTAATTTTGTCCAAATTTATATCACCAACACTATTTAAAACCTACAATATAAAAAAAAAACACCTCTTATTCTATACTAAAATGCTTATTTAATAATTTATTAAATAACACTCATTTTTTATTACAATATTTTTGCTTCACTTTTGTTTTGTATTTTCTTAAATATATCCTTTCCCAATAACGTTTTGTCAAGTTGCAAGCATAACACTGAGCTATTTCCTAGTTGAGGTGGATAAAAGGCGATGTTAAAAAATAAAAAAATTGTTTGTACGCAAATAAATGAAATAGTATTGTGAAAAGATGTTTAATTTTTATTTTTTATATTTATGATTAATGAGCAATATAAATTAGTTTAGTATGATATTAAAAAAATTGTTTTATTATGAATGAGAAAATAAGAAATTAAAACAGAGATTCAATTACACAATAATAGTTAATAATTATAGGAGAGCTTCTAACAACTTCTTAAATTTGTAGATCTGAAAACTAACCAAATATTAAACTAGCATACAATAGAAATTCGTTTTAACAATTTTTTAACTATGGCATTTTGCCATTATTCTCCAATATTCCCTCTTAATGGAGAAATGGATTTAATAAAATGACAATACATAACATGCATGCTATATGCCACACTTAGGCTTACAAAAATTATAGAGGACAATTCAAACATAGCCTTAAAATTTGTTTCAACTCCTTGCATGAGTGAGTTTTTCTCTTCCTCCTTTTCCAGATTCTGAAACCTCTATGAATTTTCAATTTAAGTCTTCCTCTTTTGCTAAAAATTCCATGTTTCAGCTTCTTATCTTTCATTTTCTTGTTGGTGTTTTTCATCAATCTGAAAATTATTTCAGATTGTTCATGCTTGTCTTCTTCAACTTTTTTTTCAAAAACCCGTTTGTATGTGAATTGCTGCCAAATACAATTCTTTGTTGTTTTCTTTTCACCATTGAGCTTTTGATCATCAATTTGGTGCAACATAAGTTCATAACATAAATTGATTTCTTCAAGGCTCCACTTCATAAAAATTTCTTCAGTTTTAACATCTTCTTCTCCAATATCCATTGTGTTTTCATCATAAATTGACTCTTCATTTTTATCGCTTAGTACTACAACTTTTGTGCAGGCTCTATCATAACATGATGTTTCAAGCCATGCTTTAAGAAATTGTAATTCTTCTTCAAAATTTGTTGACACTTCATTTGAGTGCTCTTCTTCTTGTTCAATTGCTTCCACTTTTACTGTTGTTGCATTAAGGCCATTGTCTTTAAGTGTTAACTCTTCTTTGTCTTTTGCTTCTTCTTTTGCAAAATTCTTCCCTATTGTAGTTTCATCCACATGTTTTGCAAACATGGTTGCTTTTCCATTTAACAAATCATCTATGAATTTCTTCTCCTGCAACATTTGGAACCAACATTCACTTGAAAGGTTTTCATCATCGTATTTAAATGGATTTACCAAAGATTCACATAATGTTTCATAACCAGTTACACATTTGTCTCCATCAACAATCTTAGTTGTTGAATTCATCAAATCACTACATAGTGCATCATAGACATTTTCCTCATTATCATATGCTTCTTCACTGGTAGTTACAAACACACTTTCTTCATCAATCATTATGAATTCAATGTTGTCATCTTGAGTCTTTGTTTTAGTTACGAGACTTTCAACACAATCACCATTTTCAACAACAATATCTCCAATAATTTTAGTGCCATCTATCTTGATTTCCCTCACATTGTACTTCATTTCAAAAGCATTCCAAAACTCTTTTGCATTTTCAGCTTCACCACATTCATATAAAATACAAGACAATACTTTTATCCAGTGTTGAACTAATAAGATATAACGTCATTTTATCTTTTCTCTCATCAAGGGGATAGACCAAACCATCTTGAACAAGTTTCCATAAATATATTGAACCAAGTAATCCTTCCATTTTAAATGTCCAAAGCTTAAAATTTTTACCTGAGAAGGAGGGAAAAAATGGCATTAGTCTTTTCAATATTTCACCGATTTCTTCAAATTCTTCATTGATTTGGTCCAACACTGCATTTTGATCCTCAAGCATGGGTTCTTCTATTGGAAACCCTTCTTGTTGATTCTTTCTTCTCATTTGTTTCATCTCTCTCCAGAGCTATTTAATTCTCTTTTGTCGACCGATGAACACTTCACTTGATTGTCAGATCAACAAGCTACCCAACTCACGCTGCACACCAGTCCATGCCATGAGCCACACTTCTTGCACCAGTCACACGCCCTAAATTACTCCACTCAAGTATCAAAGGAACCACACGTATTCAAACACACTTAACATGCTGTAAAATTCACCTCACTATAGAGATTTTGAGGCTGCAATAGTTGGACATACCTGATTGAGATGTTTTACTACAAGTAAGAGTGAAATCCTGATCTAGGTGGATATTGGTGGCCATCCACCTATTCCAAATGGCTCCTTTTGATAGTTTTAGTTCAACACGTTCTTTTGTAATTCTTTGTAATTAAGGATTCTACACTTTCATGGTTGTCTGAAGCCCTACACAGCTGTCAGGCAGAGATTGGCGGCCTTCCAGCTAATCCAACTGAATTATTTTGGAAGTTTTCATGCCAGTACATCTTTCTATACTTCCAAGGTCGTTTTGGGGCTCTAAACAGTGTTTTTTTGGCTTGCCACAGTCAAACTGTAGACATAGTCAAAGTTTTATGGAATAATGTGTAGTTATCGAAAATACCTTTCTAACAGGCTATCATGCGCCTAAAAGGGAGGTCGTATGAAAAATTTACAACCCTGATAAGTTGAGGTACCAACTTACCCATCAGGGCCCACATAACTTTTGGTGTTTCATCTCCTAGGGTTAGGTTTTTGGATGTCTAGGGTTTTTACATTCATGGGTAATGTTAAAAAGGCCTCTAGAGCATCATTGTAATCCT
This sequence comes from Picea engelmannii, assembly GCA_009831015.1. Taxonomy (NCBI): domain Eukaryota; kingdom Viridiplantae; phylum Streptophyta; class Pinopsida; order Pinales; family Pinaceae; genus Picea; species Picea engelmannii. The sequence continues at coordinate 18,570 of ML812201.1, forward strand.
TTTGCCCAGACGGATGCACGTAGCAACCACTTCTCTTCTCAAAGATAGCTACCACCATTCAAGCAAGTTGTTTTCAATTCTGTAGTTTTATAGTTTCAACCTATTTTATTTATTCAATAGAAGTTATTGTTCACTAGATATATGTTTTTGTTCTCCGTATCTCTGTGTTATTGTATTCATTCTGATATTTATTTCCTTCCTCTCATAAATCCAGATTGGTGGTATCAAAGCGTTCTTCTCTTCATTTATTTTTCTTCGTGCATGTCCCTGACAAGATACATGTACAAGAAGTTAGAACTTGAACTAGTCGAGCCTTTGAAATATCAGTCATGCTGAGCCCAACAACAGCTCATGGGGGATGAGAAGAAAGATGATGGAGCAAAAGATCTTTTTAAATTCTTTCTCGAGGAATCCCTTGCGCGATAAAGGAACGAAATGATGGACAACTTTTCACAGATCCTTCGGTGGTTTCCCACACGAGACGCATATTCATCAAGCGGCCATGTAACCCCCTTCAAGGTACAAGTAAATTTTGATATTCCATTATTTGAAGGACTGATAGATGCAGATGTTATGGATAAATGGATGAATCTGCTCGAAGGGTATTTTTCGGTCCATAATTTTTTCGATAGGGAAAAGATTACTTTTACACTCCTCAAGGTCATCCCCCATGTTAAGGATTAGTGGGATAATTACTTTGAGAAAAGGGTCATAGAGGAATCTGCAATATTTGCAGTCGCCCCCACATGGGATTCCTTTAGGGATTTCATTAAACAACAGTACTACCATGTTGGAAGCTACGAGGACCAGTACACAAGATGGACCACCCTGCATCAAGAAAAGGACCAGACAGTACCAAATTTCACCAATATTTTCCATACCTTGCTCACAAAATTGGGTATCAAAGACTGTAAAAGAAATCTAGTACTGACATACCATGGTTTTCTGCATAGATACATTCAAACATAAATGGAGTTTCTAGACATCATATCATTAGGTACGGCTTATAGATATGTTGTCAAGATCAAGAAGAAATTTAAGCAGAAGAGGCGAGAGTTTGCATCTGCAAAATCCTCACAGCCGAAGTAGGGCAATGGTGGCACCAACCCACAAAACAAGGGAAATAACAAATACAACCACTCTCAGGACAACCTGTCCAATCCACAACACAAGAAGGGTAATGATAAGTCGAAGAAGGACACGCGAAAGTGGTGTGAATACCATAAAATACCTTAGCACAACACTAAAGAATGTCGCTTCAAGCATTCACTGATGGTCAAGCCAAAAGATTCTAAGTCAGAGGAATATTCTTACTCTGAATCAAATCTAGAAGGAGAGAAGTAGATTATTGATGTTGAACCCAACGCCATTATCGCTACCACCAAAGTCTAGTCAAGCGAACCAGAAGAACTAGAGGAAGGGGAACACCTCTTTCACTCACTGATGTGGGTAAAGGGGGCTCCGCTTCATTTCATTGTCGATAGTAGAAGTCAGAAGAACATGATCTCATCAGAGGTCATCAAGTGGCTGGAACTACCGATGACATTGCACCCACATCCCTACACCATCTGTTGGCTTCGCCAAGGAAAAGATCTCCACGTCAGCCAACAGTTTTGTCTGCCCTATAGCATCAAGCCCTTCAAAGATGAGGTATTGTGTGATATTGATCCCCTTGAATTTTGTGATGTTATTTTAGGACAACCATATTTGTGGAAGTGACATGCTATGTATGAGTCTAGACCCCGCATTGTTATTATTACTTTGGGTAGACAATTGTATAGGATACTAGAGGTAGCGCCACCTACTGCTATTTCTTTAATCTCTATTAAGAAATGAAGCAAGGTCATTTCATAGACCGATAAGTTTGTATTCTTTTTGATCCATTCTCATAGTAAGAAGAATTTCATTGCCACATCTGTGACATCTACACACAGCCTCTCTTTCCAACAAAAGCAAGTGAATGGAATCGTGGAAGAGTACATAGAAATATTCTCCCCACCGATCGGGGTACTGATGCACTGCTAAGTTAACCATCCAATTGATAAAACCCCCAGTGCACCTATGCCTAATGGACCAATTTATTGTCGCTCGTTGATGGAAAATGATGAAATCAAGCGTCAAATCCAAGAGTTTCTTCAAAAGGGGAACATAATACCCATCTCCTCCCCTTGCATAAGCCCAATTGTATTAGTGTGGAATAAATATGGGACCTAGCTGATTTGCATTGATTACAAAGCATTAAACAAAATCACAGCCAGGAACCAATACCCAATTCCCCGAATTGATGACCTTCTTGACCAACTCAAGGGGGCCAATTTCTTCAGCAAGATTGACCTAAAGTATGGATACCACTAGGTTCCCCTCGAACCGACTCATGTATGGAAGATAACATTCAAATCTAAAGAAGGTCTCTTCAAATGGATGGTCATGCCCTTTGGCCTAACAATTGAAACAAAAACATTCATGAGGTTTATGGATGATGTATTGATACCCTTCACCAACTCTTTTTTGGTGGTATATCTTGATGACATCCTCATCCTTAGAAGAACTTGGGAGGAGCACATGCATCATATTCAACAGGTTTTTAGCAGTCTGTAGCAGCACAAGCTATATGCCAACTTGGAAAAATACTCCTTTGGCATGAACAGGGTCCAATACTTGGGCTACATTGTTGATGAACATGGGGTGCATGTGGATCCATCTAAGATCTAATTCATCCGTGACTGACCATTCTCGACCACATTGACCGAGATTCAGAGCTTCTTGGGACTTGCCAACTTCTACCGATGATTTGTGTTGGGATTCTCTCGTATTGCATGGGCCCTCAACCAAGTGACCAAGGGAGGTGGCAAGGAAAACTTCACATGGAGGAAGGCACAACAATGAGCATTTAATGATCTGAAGCATCACTTGTGCTCAGCTCTAGTACTCTCCTTACCTAATCTGCAAAAACCATTTGAGGTTGAGACTAATACATATGACTATGTTGTATGCGCAATTCTCACTCAACATGATCATCTCGTAGACTACCATAGTGAGACACTCTCAAAATTTGTCCAAAAATACCTCACCTATGACAAGGAAATGAATTCCATTGTACAAGCTTGCCATCAATGGAAACATTACATTATGGGAAAGGAGACAATCATCCACATTGATCACAAGCCTCTGCATTTCATATAGACACACAAGAATTTGCAGAATGATCGGCATCAGAAGTGACCCACATACCTGCAACAATTCCATCTCAACATAAATTATAAGACATGGAGCACAAATCGTGTCGTTGACTGCCTCAGTCGACCTCCCGTGGCTGCACTCACGACTGCGCTCCATTCTTGTTGGCATGAGGGATCTGAGTGGCCCCAAATCTATCATCTCTTGGGTATAGGCGTGAATGTCACCTATTTTCACATTAAGGATGGTTTTTTATACCATCTATGCCACCTCTGTGTTCCTGCAAGAGAGTGTGAAAATTTGATTTGGGAGGATCACTACAGTCAGATGGTAGGACATTTTGGAGTGGATAAAAATGTGGTCATTCTATAGAAATATTTTTATTGGCCAAAACTTGGACATGACGTCAGCAAGTATATCAGATCTTGCACTTCCTTTGTCATTGCCAAGCCAACCATCAAGAAGCAAGTCTTATACACCCCTCTTTCCACTCCCGAGAGGCCTTGGGAATCCATCTCGATGGATTACATCTCTAGCCTTTCATCCACCAAGCAAGAAAATGATTGTGTATTTGTGGTGGTTTATCAGTTTTCAAAGATGGCCATTCTCATAGCCTCCAAGAAGAGCATCAAAATGACATTTGTAATATCCCCAAGGATGAGTCCCTGTTGTAATTATGAATTGTAATTATGTTTATAGGCTAGTGAGTCAAGTGTATATAAGTTGGTGGGCTTATGTGTTTATTAGGTCGGAGAGACTAGGTGTTAAAGGCCAGGAGCCTGATTTTGTATATGTAATTAGGAAAATCATTAATAAAATATAAACATCGTTGTGTGCAGACCGACCAAGAAGAAAGAGTGATGGGGGACTAAGCTTCCAAGGGGTTGGCTAAGGGAGGAGGCTAAGTGTGTGGGCCTAGGGGCTAAGCTAGGGGGCTTACCTCTAAAGGGGATAATGATTTATTATTATTTCTTGAAGGCTAAGGTGGACATGTTGAGTGTTTTCCTAAGTTCCTGTAAAGACAACGTGTGCTAAGTGGAACTCATGCGGCTCTAGGAAGATAAGTGTCAACTTGGGCACATGCAACTAAAGCTAAATAAGTCAGTCGTGTTGGGGGTTCTCTTCCCATTCTTCCAAACTCCGCGGGAGTTTGTTGATCATTTGGCCATCCAGAGTCTCAACCCATTTTGCCTCTGCAATCGACCTCTGCATTGTTTGCTAGTCATGAACCCAGTGAGAACCCATGGGCAAACTGACGGACTAATTCATGTCTTTCGTGAAGCCCGAGCATCCTGTATCTGTCTGTGTCATGTGTGTGTCATAATGGTTGGTTGTTGCGGCCATGCAGTTCCTTGACTGAGGGTGGCTTGTTATCGTCGGTTGCTTCCTACTGAGTCGTGTTGTGTCTTAGTGTGGACTATTGTCGTTTTTGGACATCCATACCCAATTTCCAGTTTCTACTGTCATCCCTGTGTGAATGAGTGTTGAACCCTTGTTGTTGTCCTCACCTGGCTGGAGCTGAGTCGAGGAGTATGATGAAGAAGTTGGTTCTTAGGCCCGTGGTAGAAGAGGCAGGTTGTTAGGCTTGTGAGTAGCTCTCTCCAGGTGAGAGATTCTGCTGGGAAGTGGTTTTATCCTAGAGAGAGTTGGTTTTCCCCGGAACTTTGAGAGATTATTCTGTGGTGCTTTGAAATATTCCGAAGCCGAAGGCCTGAGTAAGCGCTTGGTCATGACCCAAGATTGCATGGGTTGGGAACTGAGAGAAAGGGGCTAGTGCCCGAAAATGATTATAGAGCAGAGAAGAGCTCGGAAAGAAAAGGAAATATGAACGTTTTCTTAAATCAAGTTGGTTTGAATGCGTAAACTAGTGAAGTATTGAATAAGTTCAATTGTTTCTCTTCTTTGATTTTTCATGTGCAAGTAGTGCACATTGTTCACAAGGAGTGCATTGACAGAGGTAAGTTAACCTCATAGAATCTCAAGAGAGATATCGTTGAACCTTCATCAACAGAGGTGCAAGGAGTGCACAGGAAAAACTCTGTGTTCAGTTCAGAGAGAGAAAGAGTCATTGAGAACTATGTAGGGCTCTACTAGGTGGGCATCGAGCGAGTGCAAGTGTGCAGAGAGAAATATTTGTCAATTTTAGTGAGAATATTATCATAGGAAGATACTCACATATCTGTTGAACACTCTGTATAAAACGCTCAACAAGGTGTGCTTTGAGTAGAAGGTTGTCAGTAGGGCACAAAGTTTTCCTTTGAAAGGAAAGAGAAGGGTCGATACCCTTAGGAGACTGAGTAAATAGAAAATATCATAAGAGATAACGCAAGGAGTGCATGGGAGACAGACTCATTCTAAGTCCTAAAGCTCAGAAAATATAACTCTTACGAGAGCGAAGATGAGATCCAAGAGGCAAACTCTCAGGATAAATCTCAAAGGCTAAAGCCTTTGAACATTGACAAAACTCTTCCAAGTCGAAAGAAGTTAAAATATCAAGAGGAGGAGAAAAAATAACCATCATATTGGTTGTGGGGAGGAGTCTGGACTATTAGATCATCATCCAACATAACAAATGAAGCACAAAGGAGAGGAACGGATCCCATCTGTTAGGTATAAGCGCGAAGGACCAATGACTGTTGGATCTAGGGGTAAGCGCACGAGACTTAACCCTTGTGTGCACAAGAGAAGTGGAATTATCAAAGTCCCAAAGTCCCAAAGTGTTTTGGGACTGTCCATCGTCAAGGAGGATAAGTGGCATAAGATCCACAACTTCGGAAGCTTGTGGACAAGGAGGAAGAGAAATAGTTGAAGTAAATATTGGTTGTTGATCTAAAAGTGGATGCGTGGCGCCAGATCTGGAACTCTGGGTACAGAGCACTCTAGAGGAAAGCAGAGGATGAAAGTGTCGAAGTCTTGATGGATATATCTATCATTGATAGAGGAGGACATCGAAGGACGATTGATATGGTCTTGGTCGGAAAGATTCGAAGTTTCAAAGAAGATCTGGACCATTGGATCCAGAAGAACACGTGAAAGAAATCGATGTATTTTGGGTGAAAGCATTTCGGGAGAACGCGAAGGACGAAAGTTTAAAATCGTGGAAGCCTGAATAGCCGAAGTAATTGGGAGAAGTTGATATGGGTTGGACAGGTGTCACCAGATCGCGAACTTCAGAGAATCATACTCCGGGGTTTTTTTGAAGTTGTGTTTCAGAATGTTATGAAGCACCGAAGCCCGAAACGTCTAAGGGTCATTGATTTGGAAGGGAGCTATGTGTTGATGGATCATGTAGATTTGGGATAACGTGTGGAAGGATGATAGATAGAATTTTTTGATCATGGATCATCGCCGAAAGAAATATATCGACGGTCGAGAAGAATTGTGGGTCCAAAACTTTCTTGGATATTAAAAATCTGAGAGCGGGCCACAATTTATACCATGGTTTTAACGAAGTGATATGTGGTAGCTGGAGGTCAATTATGGGGAGAAAAGCAGGTTGGCCTAAAACCACTCTTTCCCACGCCTGCAATCACACACTTATGTGAGGTCATAGCCCAAGGCCATATGAAGGAAGGGTCCAATACAAAAGGAGCTAGCGCCTCAAACTTGGAGTTTTGGAAGCATGCAGGAATAGCCCACGAGTCTGTCAGGAACTGCACACAAAAGGAAAGGAGACTTATTTATAATTGTTTTGGGTTCAATCACAATCCTGAAGATTCAATGTGACTCGGAAGTTTGAAATATCCTTTGACCGGGAGGTCAACAGACCCAGCTGAGGTAGGGTCACTGTGTCAAAAGTGCTCAGGGAAGAAATAGTCATGTACAATGACTACAATGAGAGCACAAGAAGATTCAGGAATCTAGGAAGAATTGTAGACTTCTGGGATCAACAAGGAAAATTTTCACATGGGGAAGAAGTTGCTGCAATTTCTGTGGCAGCAAGTATGTTATGACTTGTTGAGTCAGCCAGAGGAAAAAATGCTTGCGTGTTTGCAAGTGTTGTTGGTGATGTTGTTGCATAAGGAGGGAAGAAACAGAGAGCTGAAGTGCTGGTTATAAGTTTGATAAAAGAAACATGAAATCTTCTAATGCCATCAGACTTTCAGGTAGTATAAAATTTATTAATGGAAGTCATGCAAGTATGAGTTTTTATCACTCTTGTTGCATAATTGCTGAAAGGAAATTTAGGTAAGAATTTTCTCAGCCAGAGTTATTTTATAAAATCACATGATTATGTTATTGAATGCATACCACTAGATGTGATAAAAGATGGAGGCATGTATTAATTCAAATCTTTTTAGCTTCTGAATGCACACAATAACACATTAGAATGTCATTTTAATTTGGTTATGGGGTAATAACCAAAGAATTAAAGATAAGAATTGGTTATAGCAATGAATGGTAGTAAGCTAGTCATGTATGAGACCAAGACCTAGTTGGATATGGCAAGGTATGGATATGGAAAGGTTATGAGCCACACAAGTACTAAAAGATTCCTACTTTTAAATAAAACTTGGGCTGCAACCTTTTTTCTAACACTAATGAACACCACATAATTATATTCTTGGTGTAGTGTTCAGGTCGAAAAGGAAGGCATCCAATTAATTGGGAAGACAATAGGAAGTGTGTGGAGAATGTGTCAACACATTGGCCAGAATTCCAACTTATGGATGGTGAGATACATGACTAAGATAAAGAGCATTATGTAATTCAATGCAGGGTGCACTGAATAAGTATGCATTGAGAATTGTACTTATGCATAGTAAGTGATAGAATTGTATACTAAATGCATTGATTGAATGTGTTTGTAAGTACATGCATATATATTATTGCATTGCAATAATTATACTAATGGATGAAATGTCTCTAACTCATGAAGTTGAGAATATTTCAGGAACTGTTAAACATTGCAACAGGAAAGTTGCAAGCCAGGTAGTCACAGGAATAGAGACTACATAAAATTTTATGTTCAGAAAATTGAAATAATAAACTTACTGTTATTAATTATGAACATGCATATGCATAGAATGATGAGTCATTCTATTTGGTTAAGTTGTATGGTAATTTTGATTGAATTGCTAGGTGCAGACAATTCTAATATCAATGCATAAGTTGTTGTACATGTTGAATTATGATGTATAAGAAAATATTGAAAATTTGTTGGCAGTATGCAAGATGAAGTCTTGCAGGAAATTGGTATGCAGTTTGGTGCCTGTGGAAAATCACAAGGATGGCTGCATTCATAATATGGCAACAACCAAGAAGAATTATGAAATGGAATCTCCTATTTTGGGGAAAAAGTTGAATTCCTTTTGAACTAATTGGAGTTCCTAAATGAATTCTTTTATGTTTTCTCATGATAACTACACATGGGTGATGCAGACGAGATGATGTTGATTAAAGTTAGAATGTTGACTACAAAGAGTAGCTTGGGGAAGATGTTGATTGGAAATCTCTGAGGGCAGTTGGAACTCTGGGAGCCATGGTGCTCTGAGACTCCCTGAGTTGGCCTGTTGTTGAAGCCCAACGAAAGACAAGTGTAGCAGCTGATGGATTGTGTGACAGTGAAGGTGTACACTCCTGGGGTGGGACAAACATGTGGGGGAATGATAGACCATTGTTTGGAGTGTTGTTGAGGTTTGGTTGGTTGGAGTGATACTGAGGTTTTGTACCTTTGCCTAGACCATGTTTATATGGAAGTCTTTTCAATCAAAAGATAAGTACCAATTCTCTATTTATTGTATGTTGTGCATGTTGTATACAGGTTATAATGTTATTAAAATTGTCTGTGTTATGTGTATGTTTAAGGTACTTATGGATTGCATTATCATTATGGTGGTGATATCTTAGCATGGAAAAACATGTAGAGGAAGTGTATCTTGCATGATTGCATTTTAATTTTATAATACATTTTTGGTATAGATTTGTAGGAGGTCTTTGATTGGGAAAATTTTAATGCTGGACTAAACTTATTAATTTTTAAAATATCAATCATAAAATATTTGTTTTGTAATATTTTTTTAAAAATATTTAAAAAAATTTAAATTTTTTTAAATAATTTATAAGAAATTTGAGTTATTTTTAAAATAAAATACTTTTATCCTCTATAAAATTTGAATCATTTAAAAAAAAAAAAAAATATTGTTTTAAACATACAAAAAATTAACAGACATAAATAAAATTTAACACTTAAAATTTTTCATGTTCTTTGGAGTCACCATTGTTACTCTCGTCATCTTTATCACTAATGGATTCAAAGTCATATGAACCCTCCTCTCATAACTAATCATAACTAATATGTGCACCCTAATAATGTTCTTTGGAGGCACCATTATTGCTCTCGTCCTCTTTATTAGTGAGGGATTGAAAGTCGTATGAACCATCTTCTCATAGCTAATATTTACACCCTAATAAGGTAAATAGCCCAAGATAAAAAAACAATAACTATGCATACTTGAAAATATTATTATATTAAACCATCAATTCACCATGATTTTTTATTATAAATTTATTATTTCATGTTAATGTTGTAGTTTATCTATATAATTTAAAGTCAAAACGTTTAGATTTTAATTGTTTTTTAAGATTAAGTAGATTAATAGTTAATAATTAAAAAAAGAGACTATTAGTGAAATGAATATATATACTTAATAATTAAAAAAATATATTACAGATGAATATGTAAAAAGAAAAAAAAGAATGAGCTATCTAAGTAGCCATGTGCTAAGTAAAATTAGTTAGATTGTGGTAAAATGGTTATAGAATATCAAAGTGTTTACTCTTCGTGACATAAAAACTGTAATATCATAAAACAAAAATTTTAAACATTAATCCTATTTAGGGGTTGAGGGGTCATTATCATTCAAGGTTGGTTCCCATTTAGTAACTATTAGGTTAGTCTTGATGGGTTTACGATGTCCAATTCATTAGTAGACTCGTGGTGCATGGGCTATTCAAATATTATAAGAGATGTGGTTGGAAAGGCTTTGTCCACATGCTGAGGTGGGTCAATGGAGAGGTTGCATGCATGCTCATGACACTCTTGGACTAGATTGTCAACTTGGTGGTGAGATATTCCCATTGAAGAACATGTAAAGGTAGTTTAAGAAGGTGCACAAGATTACGCTCTGAGCTAGGAGGTACACGGGTTAAAGGGGAAATGCTAACCACAAAATGTTTAATAATAACTTTTTAAAAATATTCAAAATTTTAAAAATTTATATAATTTATTGAAAAAATTGGTTATTTTTAAAATAAAATATTTTTCTCATATAAAATTTAGATTTAATCATTTAAAAAAAAATAAAATTAAAATTAGTAAATTTCTTTTTGAAAAAAAAATATATATATATCTAAAATTATTCTACTTACAAAATTTAATCCTTAAAAATTTCTCAATTATTTCGACTCAGCGTTGTTGCTCACAAAATTTTCTCTCTAATAAGCATGGTATCGTTATTAAGAAATCAAAACGACATATGGCCCTGCCTCTCATGGCTAATAATTTTTCTTTGATAGGCTAAGAGGCATGACTAGAAAAGAAGTAATTATGCACATGCCAAAGGTTTACTATTTTAAACCATCAAATCGCCGTGAATACCAAAAGCCTCATTAGAGCTCCTTCGAAATCCTCATCAAACACCTCACTATTAAAATTATTAAACACTTTTAATCTAAAGATTATTAATAAATGAAATAAATTTATTTCACATAATAACATATGATTCCACATATTACTTATTCGTACAAAAAATCAATTTCACATTGGTTGAGACATATGGCTCACAACATA
>ML812201.1:43112-86115 GCA_009831015.1 Picea engelmannii
AATGGATGAATATTATAATTTCTAGAATTTTTTGAAGTTGACCAAGCTGAAAACGTTGCAGATTTTAAACACATGTTTTTCTACACCTTGTATCTATCTTAATTTTTACTTAAAACTAAAATCTAAATATACCCTTTTGAAAATAACAGTTTAAGGATTATGAATATATTTTTTTCTAAAATTTTCACTATATATATTTTAGAGATACTGATATTTCATTTCACCGAATCATAGCGTCTGCTGAAAATATTATGTAGTGATTTAAAAAAAAAATAAAAAAAAATTAGATAAAAATAAAGAAAATGAAAACAAATTATAGGAATTGAAAGTAGATTCAATTTTGGAAATGTTGGTGTCATTTTCGAAACCAAATTCTCAGTATTTGCAAGAGTTCACAACCTTCGAAGTTCAGGTAAGCTTGGGGCAATTATCTAGTTTTTGTTTTCAGTCCCAATTTAATGTTTTCGGCCAAAATAATATTTCGGCCGAAAAACTATTATTTCGGTGGAAAGACTAAAATCTAATAGAAACCATCAAAACTGAACGATTTCCAGGGTTTTCGGACAAAAACAACTGCTTTCAGCCGAAACATTGTTGAGGGAATTTTGTCAGTCGGAAAAAATGAAAATACACGTCGTATCATTTCATTTCGCGACAAATTTTATAAATAGGCTTTCGGCCGAACACATTTAACACAATTCATTGAATGGACAGACATATATGAGCTCAGAGATAGGGATTTCAAAGCATTTTTATTACTAATTGCAGTTGTATTCTTTTCTTTATTTATTTCTTTGCTCTGTTCCATAGTCTTAATCACAGGATCGATATCGATATATGATGGTTTTCTAGAGCACCTAAAAAAAGTTTCGAATCATCTTTTTGTTTTTTGTTTAATAAGGTAATTGATGTTTGTTCAAGTTTTTATTGGAATAACAATTTACATGTTGAAAGATAAATGTTGAGCATTTTTTCAAGGTGAAGGCTTTGTTAAACATATCTTTTACAGATAACTATAAAATTCATGGGAAACAAATATTTGCGCAAGAGAAAATTTGATCACACTCAAGATGATACTCGCCGAATCGAACAAAGGAAAGAGCTTTATTGGAGAAAGAAACGAGAACGTGCAATATTGAAGAAATAAACGATGATAATGTCAATAGAGATTTTCAACAAGAAGAAGTTCAACCAGGTATGCATGCACATATGATGATTGAGCACATGACACACATTGGGACTGTATTCAAAAAGTACAAAATTCAAAGTATAGAATTCAAATTTAAAATATTGTAAATAATATAATTGATTGTAATTACAATTTGATGTTTTTCAAAAAATATAAATAGATTTGTCTCATAATGTTGAAGAAGACGTTGAAACCGAAATTGAAGTAGAAGACGTTGAAACTGAAATTGAAGCAGAAGACAAATCACCTATAGGTATGTACATAAGTTTAGATAATACAAGATGAACACTCAAGTATATATAATTTAGTGAATTTGTGTTCGGGTTATGTTTTTAAATATAAACTTTAATTTGAAATATGCAAGAGAATCTATCAACATTGATGATGAAATATTAGAAAATGTTGATACTGAAAAATTTGGGAAGAGAAAAGCTAAGAATTATATAATATATCGAACTAAGAATATGTATAATACCTTTTTCAAAGATGAATTAGTAATAGTGCAAGCTCAACTTTTACTTTGTCTAATGAAGTCAAGAAAGTTAAAAGAAGATACATCATTATTTTGTATTCAAAAGTCGACAAAGGATACAAAGGTGAAATAGAATGTCTTAAACAATATAACTAGTGCATTAAAAGATTTTGGAAAATCTCTAAAAGAAGATGTATGTGTTGCACATAGAGCAATACAAATAGCAGTTGTTTCATCTAGAAATATAAAATATTGTTTGACATGACACATGACAAAAACGATGGGAATGTCAAGAAAAACATTGCACAAACATAGAAAATTTTGATTGCAAATAGATGTAAATGATGAATTGGATTGTTGGACAGTGTTTTCTAGAGAACCCTACAAAGATAGACTTGAAGAAAATTTTAAAGAATTGACCCATAATTGTTGGTTGGAAGATGGTGCCACACACGCCACCTGCGTGTCCCGCTTCCACCAGGACCTTCTCTTCTCTCGGCCCGAAGAGTTAGAATACTCTTCAACACCCTGTCGGGAGTTCTCTATACCCACAAAACTCTATTCCCCTGCGATCTCCCCTTCAACTTATCGGGAAATCGGGTTTCGTGTTATCACGAATCCTGTGAGCACGTTCCTCGTGCTATCCAAAACCCCGAAACCCGATGGTTTTGAAATCAATGCTCCCGTACCTGTCGGGAATTTCCTTATTGGGAAATCGACATACACAATGTTGCGATGCACTACCACCACGAATTCCCGAACCCTGAACTCCGATGCGCACGTGCACTAATTCCCTTGCCACGTCGCCTCCTCTCTCTTTTCTCTATCGAGAATCACGTGATCATGATTTCAAAGGTCGCAATCCCCTCGCATTGGAAAACCCCAAATGTTGAACTCTGATTTCTCCGGATTTCAGACACGTGTCCAGCTCGGGATCCACGGTCTGAATTTCTTCGAGAAATCGCGACTCGCGATTTCAACAAGTATAAAACTCTTACCTCCACAAACTCCGAAGACCGAATCTCGATGGCCCTCGATTCTCCTTGTGCCTAAGGACTAAATCCCTCACAACTTCTCCAACATCTGACAGTCGACGGGACTTCATGATCTTCCCCGGTGAACCCTGGCCGTCGATTCCCCTCCTTGGAGATTCCTCTCGCTCTAAACCTCCTTCCTGTTCAAACTTCCTCCTCAGTCCTTCTCCCAGGAATCACGAAGGAACTATCCCTCCTGAGCTTGTCAACTCTGACTCCTTTAGAGACTTTGCGCACACTGTTCGCGCTCGACCTTCAACAACTCTCAAAGTGTTGAGTCTTCCAAACTCTGTGCACTTCCAGCAACAACAGTCTATGCCTTCCTTTGCTCAGACTAGCCACTTTGTCTTCAAATTCATCCTGCGCTTCTCCTGCATGGCTCTACCAACCCGAATCAACTTCTGGGTGAATGAGAATAAGGGTTTAACTGTCTAGCCTCATCAACGCACTCTATGCAGATGAATTCCACTGCACTCTATGTAGGAATCTCCTGGCTCAGACAAAGAAACAATTGAAACTTATTCTCTTCTCTCTCAGACTTCAGTTAAAAAACCTGAAATCACATGCACAACATATTCAAAGCACATGCATACAAGGAAAACATACATTCAAGAGCACATAAACAACATACCCACAGAGAAACAACACCAGACATGAATTTGAATAAAAGAATCTCTTCTATTAATTCAAAAACATTTGTACATGGTTGTTCTTCACAAATTCTCTGCCTGCTCTTCTCTTCTTGCTCCTGATTGAATTCTGAATGATCTCAATCTGTTACAATGTACAAAGGAGGGTGTCTATATTCTGTTTCCCTCTCGAATTCTACAACTATCAAATCTACAATAAATTCCTATCTAACAAAATTAAATCTATTAAATGCCTTCCTATCTACTAAGGACGCGAGCTTAAAGGCTCAAGGTCCCCTTTACATTACAAGTGCGCTTCTTTATGAATGACTTCATTAAAGAGCGGCACAGCAACTCCCAAGTATTTCAAAATATTTGTTGGCGTTGTCCAACTGGTTCCTCTTAATGTGATGGCTCGCTTGATGTGTTGTGGATGCTCCTGCACGGGTTGTCCATGCCATGAGCTCCTGCACGGGTTGTCCATGCCTCTGTATCACTGCTTCATTTTCCCAGCTAGCATCCTCCTTTGGGTGGTTCTTCCATTTGACCAGGTATTCAAAGTATTCCTTCCGCCTGGTCCTCTTACCCACTCGTTTGTCCAGTATGCACTCCATCTACGGCTTCTCTGCAACTGGTAATTGCTTCTGCCACCGGATCACCGGTTCCTCAGTTCCGGCCTCTATTTCTCCAGCTTTGTATGGGTATAAATCCGAGACATTAAAAATCAGAGATATCCCGATGCCATCTGGCAACTCAATTTCATAAGCATTTTCTCCAAATTTCCTCAGGACTCTGCATGGTCCAATCTTTTTCATTTTGAGCTTGTTATATGTTCCCCTCGGAAACCTTTCCTTCCTCAAATGTGCTAGAACCAAATCACCAACTTCAAACTGATGTTGTCTCCTCCGTTGATCGACTCTGCGCTTGTACTCTTGATTTGAGTCTTGTAATCGCTGCTTCACCTTGCCGTGAAGTTCCTGCATCGCTTCAGCAAATTCTTCTGCGCTCACACTGCTAGTCGCAGCCTGTTCTGACTCCCTGAGTTTAGAAACTCCCCTCGGTTGTGTCCCATACAAAATATGGAATGGACTTTTTCCTGTACTCCGATTCACTGAATCATTGTACGCAAATTCTGCCTCTGGAAATATGTTGTCCCAACTGCTATGGTGCTCTGTTACCAAGCTTCTCAGCAAGTCTCCAAGACTTCTGTTGACCACCTCTGTCTTCCCATCCGTCTGCGGATGATATGCTGAACTAAAATCCAAATTAGTCCCTAGCTTCTTCCATAGCGTCCTCCAAAAATGACCTATAAATTTGGTATCCCTGTCCGAGACAATGCTTCTCGGCAATCCATGTAGTCTAACAACCTCTTTGAAAAATAAGTTTGCGATGTGGGTCGCATCACTGGTCTTCTGACACGGAATAAAATGTGCCATCTTGGAAAACCTGTCCACCACCACAAATATGGAATCAACCCCTCTCTACGTCCTTGGCAGTCCTAACACAAAATCCACGCTAATTTCCTCCCATGGCCTCTCCGGTATGGGCAATGGCTGATAAAAACCTGCATTCTTCTTTCTCCCTTTCGAATGTTGACAAATTCGACATCTGTCAACAAATCTCTTGACATCAGCTCGCATACCGGGCCAAAAATACGATTCGCTCAGCTTTGCAAATGTTTTGTCATGACCAAAGTGACCTGCTAAGCCCTCGCTGTGCTTTTCCTTTAGAATATTCTCCCTCATGGAGCAATTCGGAATGCACAGTTGATTTCCTTTGAACAACAATCCCTCCTGGATCATGTAGTCTATCCATGGGCTCCGATCTCTGAGAACTGGGTTCTCGGCTGCTTCATAATCTTCTCTGAAGTATGCATCTTCAGCATACATGTCCCTTAGGTTTTCAAAGCCCAATGTATTGACTCGGAACTCCTACAACAATAAACATTTCCTGCTCAAAGCATCAGCCACTTTGTTAGCAGTTCCCGAAATGTGCTTAGTTACAAATGTAAAATTCTGCATATACTCTACCCATTTTGCATGCTTCTGATTCAACTTATCCTTTTGACTTACAAACTACAATGCATGATTATCACTGTACAATACAAATTCCTTGGGTATCAAGTAATGCCTCCACTTCTTCAATGCCTGTATGATGGCATAAAACTCTTTGTCGTACGTGGAGTATTTCAACTTTGCTTCATCCAGCTTCTCGCTGAAATATGCAACTGGTCTATCCTCTTGACTCAAGACTGCTCCTATGGCATACCCACTGGCATCACACTTCACCTGAAATGTCTTCTGGAAATCAGGCAACACCAGAATTGGTTGCTCTGTGATCTTCCGCTTCAACAGATTGAAGCTCCTTTCAGCCTCCGCTGTCCAATGAAAAGTCTTATGTCGTTTCTTCACTGTGTCCATCATTGCTGTGCTAATTCTGCTGAAATTCCTAATGAACTTTCTGTAGAAACTAGCCAGTCCATGGAAAATCCTCACCTCGAAAACATTTCGAGGTGATGGCCAATTCTTAATCAATTCCACTTTACTCGCATCCATTTTTAACTCATTCGCCGAAATAACAAAACCCAAGTAAATGAGTTATGTCTTCATGAATGAAGATTTCTTCATATTAATCAACAACTTCTCCTACTGTAGTTTCCTCATCACAATGGCCAAACATTTCAAATGATCGGCCTTTGTCTTACTAAAAATCAGTATATCGTCCAGATATACGATGATAAACTTTCCAATGAATTCCCTCAGGACTTCATTCATCAACCTCATGAATGTGCTCGGCGCATTTGTCAAGCCAAACGGCATGACCAGCCATTCGTACAAACCTTTGTTTGTCTTGAATGTTGTCTTCCACTCATCACCTTCCCTCATGCGAATCTGGTGATATCCTCTTTTCAGATCTATCTTCGAAAAGTAAATTGCCCCATTCAGGCAATCCATCAGATCATCCATTCTCGGTAGTGGAAATCTGTACCTGATGGTAATTTTGTTGATTTCCCTGGAGTCTGTACACATTCTCCATCCTCCATCCTTCTTCGGACTAAGCACCGTTGGAACGACACATGAACTCAAACTTTCCCTGACCAGTGCCTTGTCAAATAACTCCTGGACCTGCTTCTTGACTTCCTCGTTCTCCTGAGGCGTCAACCTGTACGCAGCCTTGTTCGGAAAACTGGCTCCGAGTATTAGATCGATGTGATGACTCACACTCCTCATCGGTGGCAATGAACGAGGCAATTCGTCCACAATGATGTCAGCGAAATCTCCCAGTAGTTCCTGAATCTCTTCTGGAAAGTCGTCCACTCTTGTGATAGTTAGGACAATTCTCGGCTTCCTGACCACAAAGAATTGTGGATCTTCCTTCTTCTCCATCTCTGTGAGAATCTCCTTCCCACTCATGAGAAGTATGGTATTGCTTACTTCCGGTTTCACTTCTTTATCCTTTATCGGAAGCAATTTGTGTGTCATCCCATCCTTCTCCAAAGTGTAGGTGTTCATCCTCCCATCATGAACCACATTTCGGTCATATTACCATGGTCTACCCAACAATACATGACAGACATCCATGGGAATGGAATCACATAGGACCTTATCCTTATATTCACCCATTTTGAAATCAACTAAACATTGTTTAGTGACACTCACCTGATGTCCTTTCTGCAGCCATGATACCTTGTATGGACTCGGGCGATCTGTTGTCTCAACTCTAATTTCTCCACCATCTCGGTTGAAACGATATTGTCTGTGCTTCCACTGTCCACAATGACCTTGCATTTCTAGCCCTTGGTCTTGCATGTGGTCCTGAACAGTCTGGTTCTCTGAGCTGTGTCCTCCACCTCTTTCTCGGGTGTTAAAAGAACTTTATGAACCGTCAGTGACCTTCCACTTCCGGTGTCCTCATCCTCAACATCACGCCTATGTGCCTCAGTGATGTGAGCTTATTGTCTATCCATTTTCCTATCTGGACAATAAACGGCTTTGTGTCCATCCTTCCCACATGTGAAACATGTGATGGTTCCACCTCTGCCTCTTCCTCTACCTCTGGTACGAGGAAAAGTGTTGGCATCAGCATAACCGCCACCCTGCTCTGTATGCTGTCTCCTCGGCTCAACATATTGTTGTCTTTGCTATGAGGTTCCACCTCTCTCAATCTTACCCTCAGGTTTCCTCCATTCCTCTTTGGGCTTCTGATATTTCTCTTGGGCAGTTGTCTTGCCTCTGGGCTGACTTCTGCCTCGCCCTCGCTGTCCCTGCTTACGGCTCAGCTTCTCCTCGGCTTTCAGAGCCATCTGGTAAGCATCCTCAACTGTTCTGATAGTTGTCATGCTTAATTCATCCTGAATGTCGTATCTCAGACCATTCAGATATCTCGCCACCTTCTCATCATCGCTCTCCCGATGACCTGATCTGATGTTGAGTTTGTAAAACTCCTTGGTGTATTCCTTCACCGTCATCAACTTCTGTCTTAGGTTCTGCATTTGCCTGAACAGTGTGATCTGAGAATCCCTTGGGATGAATTTCACTTTCATCTTTGCGATCATCCTATCCCAACTTTTAATCTTCTGTTTTCCTTTGGAACGCCTATCTGCCTGAAGCTCGTCCCACAATAAGGCTACATGTCCTTTCAACTTGGTAACAACATGCCTTACCTTCTTATCCTATTCGATATATTCATAATCGAAGTAGGTGTCAAGAGCTGTGATCCAGTCCAGCAACTCTTCTGCGTCCAGGCTTCCTTCATAAGTTGGAATATCCATTTTGGTCTTGGAACTCATCCTGGCGATAGCTTTGATCAATCGCTCGGTTGATGCATCCTCTGCTGTGACCTCTTCTGCATGTCTAGCTTCTTCTTCAACTTCGGAATCGCTAAGATCCCCTGCGCCAATTCCATGTTTTTGCGATGTCTTCATCTCCTCAAGCCTTTCTCGGAGATCTCTCATATGCCGCTCCATTTCTGGATTTCCTGCCGGCCTACCTCTTCTCCTCACCTCCCTGTCTTCGAGATTTGGTGACTATCTTTCTCTTCTGGGCGACATGATGAAATATCCTCTCTGCTACTGAAAGCAAAGACTTCTTTCTCTGATACCACTTGGTGCCACACACACCACCCGCGTGTCCCGCTTCCACCAGGACCTTCTCTTCTCTCGGCCCGAAGAGTTAGAATACTCTTCAACCCCCTGTCGGGAGTTCTCTATACCCACATAACTCTATTCCCCTACGATCTCCCCTTCAACTTATCGGGAAATCAGATTTCGGGTTATCACGGAGCCTGTGAGCACGTTCCTCATGCTATCCAAAACCCCGAAACCCGATGGTTTTGAAATCAATGCTCCCATACTTGTTGGGAATTTCCCTATCGGGAAATCGGCATACACAATGTTGTGATGCACTAGCAACACTAATTCCTGAACCCCGAACTCTGATGCGCACGTGCACTAATTCCCTTGCCACATCGCTTCCTCTCTCTTTTCTCTATCGAGAATCGCGTGATCGCGATTTCAAAGGTTGCAATCCCCTCGCATTGGAAAACCATGAATGCCAAACCCTGATTTCTCCAGATTTCAGACACATGTCCAGCTCGGGATCCACGGTCTAAATTTCTTCGGGAAATCGTGACTCGCGATTTCAATAAGTATAAAAATCTTACCTCCAAAAACTCCGAAGATCGAATCTCGATGGCCCTCGATTCTCCTTGCACCCGAGGAATAAATCCCTCACAACTTCTCCAAGATCTGACGGTCGACGGGACTTCGCGATCTTCCCCGGGGAACCCTGGCCGTCGATTCCCCTCCTTGGAGATTCCTCTCGCTCTAAACCTCCTTCCTGTTCAAACTTCCTCCTGGGTCCTTCTCCCAGGAATCATGAAGGAACTATCCCTCCTGAGCTTGTCAACTCCGACTCCTTCAGAGACTTTGCGCACACTGCTCGCGCTCAACCTTCAACAACTCTCAAAGTGTTGAGTCTCCCAGACTCTGTACACTTCCGAAAATAGCAGTCTATGCCTTCCTTTGCTTTGACTAGCCACTTTGTCTTCAAATTCAACCTGCGCTTCTCCTGCATGGCTCTACCAACCCGAATCAACTTCTGGGTGAATGAGAATAAGGGTTTAACTGTCTAGCCTCATCAACGCACTCTATGCAGATGAATTCCACTGCACTCTATGCAGGAATCTCCTGGCTCAGACAGAGAAACAATTGAAACTTATTCTCTTCTCTCTCAGACTTCAGTTAAAAAACCTGAAATCACATGCACAGCATATTCAAAGCACATGCATACAAGGAAAACATACATTCAAGAGCACATAAACAACATACCCACAGAGAAACAACACCAGACATGAATTTGAATCAAAGACTCTCTTCTATTAATTCAAAAACATTTGTACATGGTTGTTCTTCACAAATTCTCTGCCTGCTCTTCTCTTCTTGCTCCTGATTGAATTCTGAATGATCTCAATCTGTTACAATGTGACGCAAAGTCGCTACCCTCACGGTCCAACCCTCTCTCACCAGGACCTTCTTTCACACAGACCCAAAGAATCAAAGGCTCTTCCAACTCCCCTATCGGGAGTCTTCACTACCCACAGTAACTCCTGCCACGGCCTCCCTTCGCTTGTCGGGAAATCGGGTTTTGCGGTATCGCGAAACTCAGGAACACAGTTGACACGCAACTCAAAACCCCGAACCCTAATGGTCAAAGGGTCAACACTTTCCACTCTTGTTGGGGATTTCCCTATCGAGAAATCGTTATCCGTGATGTCAACAATTCGAACTCACAATCCCCGATGCCCGATGTGCCGATCTCCGATGCACGTGTGGACTTGGGCCTTCCGCCTTCGAACTCTGATACAGCTCCACCTGTACTCCACTAAAACCTCGTGGTCCCACTTAGCCACGTCACTTCTTTTCTCGCATGATCGAGAATCGCGGGATCATGATTTCAACGGTCAAAATTCCTTGCGACGAGAATTGCCGAATGTCGAACCCCGATCTTCTGGGATCTGGTGCCACCTGTCCCTGTAGAAATCAATGGCTCCAATTTAATCAGGAAATCGCGACTCGTGATTTCAACGAGTCTGTGCCTCACCTCGTCAAATGTCGAACTCCGAACCCCGATGGGCTTTGATCCTTCCTGCGCCTACGGGTTAACTTCCTCACAGCTTCCCCATGATCCAACGATCATCGGTACTTCGCGAGCCTCTCCAGCGACCCCTGGTCGTCAATTCTCCTACTTGAGGATTTCTCCTACTCCAAAGCCCCCGTTACTGTTCGAACCTCTTCTGGGTGATTTCCACAGTGTTCACGAAAGGAACTATCTCTCATGAGCTTAATTTCTCCCACTCCTTCTACTGAAGGTTCACGCACTCCTTGTGCTCGGCGTCCAATCACTCTCTAAGTGTTGGATCTTCTGGACTCTGTGCACTTCCGGAAACAGTAATCCCAACCTTCCTTTTCTCAGACTAGCTACTGAGGCTCCAACCTTGGCCTGCACTTCCCCTACAAGGCTCTGATAACCCAATTCAACTTCTAGGCAGATGAGAATAAGAGTTCAACTGTCTGTCCTCATCAACGCACTCTATGCGGATGAATTTGACTGCACTCTATGCAGGAATCTCCTGGCTCAGACAGAAAAACAATTGAAACTCATTCTCCTCTCTTCCTCTCACAGATTTGAAATTCAATTAAGAAATCACACACATAGCATATCAAAGCAAATGCATGACAGAAAGAAAACATCCATGAGCATAATATCAACACAGAGAAACAACATAAACCATGAAGCTGAATCAAAGACTCTCTTCTATTAATTCAATCTGTACATGGGTGTTCTTCATTAGTTCTCTGCTCTGCTCTTCTCTTTCTCTTGTTTGATAATCCTGAATAATGTTACAATGTACAAAGGAGGGTGCCTATATTCCGTTTGCCCTCTCGAATTCTACAACTATCAAATCTACAATTAATTCCTATCTAACAGCATTAAAACTAATAAATTCCTTCATATCTACAATACAATACAAGTGCGCTTCTTTATGAATGGCTTCACAAAAGAGCGGCGCAACAATTTCCAAAGGTGTTTTCAAAATTTGATGTTGGTGTTGTCCAGCTGTTCTCCGCTCCGTGCTGGCTCGCTTGATGAGTGAGCGATGCTCCTACATCATACTCCTCGGCTCGAAAGATTTCATGGGCTCCTGTCCATGAGCTCCTGCACAATCTACCCATGTTTTTGTATCACTGCTTCTGTCTCCCAGCTGGCATCCTCCACTGGGTGATTCTTCCATTTCACCAGGTATTCAAAATACTGCTTTCTTCTGGTCTTCCTGCCTACTCTTTTATCCAATATGCACTCCATCTGAGGCTTCTGTGCAACTGGCAATTGTTTATGCCACTAGACCACTAGTTCTTCAGTTCCAGTGTATGTTTCTTCAACCCTGTATGGGTATAAATCCGAAATATTGAATATCAGAGATATCCCGATGCCATCTGGCAACTCAAGCTCATATGCGTTCTCCCCGAATTTCTTCAGGACTTTGCATGGCCCAATTTTCTTCATCTTGAGCTTGTTATATGTTCCCCTTGGGAACCTTTCCTTCCTTAAGTGCGCCAGAACCATGTCCCCAACTTCAAACTGAAGTTGTCTATTCCGCTGATCAACTCTGCGCTTATACTCTTGATTTGCATCCATCAATCGCTGCTTCACATTCGTGTGAAGTTCTCTCATGGCTTCAGCGAATTCTTCAGTGCTCGCGCTGCTAGTTTCAACCTATCCTGACTCCCCGAGCTCAGAAAATCCCCTCGGCTGTGTCCCATACAAGATCTGGAATGGGCTCTTTCCTGTACTCCGATTCACTGAATCGTTGTACGCAAATTCTGCCTGTGGTAATATCTGGTCCCAACTGTTGTGGTGCTCTGTCACCAAGCTTATGAATAGATCTCCCAGACTTCTGTTCACCACCTCTGTTTGCCCATCCATCTGTGGATGGTAAGATGAACTAAATGCCAGATTAGTTCCCAGCTTCTTCCATAGCGTCCTCCAAAAATGACCTCTGAACTTTGTATCCCTGTCCGAGACTATACTTCTCGGCAATCCATGCAATCTGATGATTTCTTTGAAAAACAAGTTGGTGATGTGGGTTGCATTGCTGGTCTTATGACACGAAATAAAATGTGCCATCTTCAAAAATCTGTCTACCACCACAAAGATGGAATCAACTCCTCGTTGTGTTCTCGGAAAACCCAGAACAAAATCCATACTGATCGCCTCCCATGGCTTTTCAGGTATGGGCAATGGCTGATATAACCCAACATTCTTCTTTCGGCCCTTCGCATGTTGACATATCCTACATCTGTCAACAAATCATTTGACATCAGTGCACATCCCCGGCCAATAATATGATTTTCTCAGCTTTGCGAACGTTTTATCATGTCCAAAATGACCTGCTAATCCACCGCTATGCTTTTCCTTCACCAAATTCTCCCTCATGGAGCAATTCAGAATGCACAGTTGATTGCCTCAAAACAACAATCCTTCCTGGATCAGGTAATCTATCCACGGGCTCCGATCCCTGAGAACTTGATTCTCAGCTTCCTCGTATGCTTCTCTGAAGTCTGCATCACCTGCATACATGTCCTTAAGGTTTTCAAAACCCAATTTCTTGATTCAGAACTCCTGCAACATCAAACATTTCCTACTCAAAGCATCAACTACTTTGTTAGCAGTTCCTGAAATGTGCTTGATCACAAATGTGAAATTTTGCATGTACTCTACCCATTTTGCATGCTTTTGGTTCAACTTCTCCTGTTGACTCACAAACTGCAATGCATGATTATCGCTGTACAAAACCAACTCCTTGGGTATTAAGTAACGCCTCCACTTTTTCAATGCATGTATGATGGCATAGAACTCTTTGTCATATGTGGAGTATTTCAGTTTTGCATCATCCAGCTTCTCGTTGAAATATGCAATAGGTCTGTCATCCTGACTTAAGACCCCTCCTATAGCATACCCACTGGCATCACACTTCACCTGAAATGTCTTCTTAAGATCAGTCAACACCAGAATTGGTTGCTCTGTTATCTTCCTTTTTAATATATTGAAGCTCCTTTCAGCCTCTGCTGTCCAGTGAAAAGTCTTGTGCCGCTTCTTCACTGTATCCATCATTGTTGCGCTAATCCCACTAAAATTCCGAATGAATTTCCTGTAGAAACTAGCCAACCCATGGAAACTCCTCACCTCGAAAACATTCCTTGGCGATGGCCAATTCTTTATCACTTCCACCTTTTCAGGATCCATCTTTAATTCATTCACCGAGATTACAAAACCCAAATAAATGGTTCTGTCTACATGAATGAACACTTCTTCAAATTGATCAGCAACTTCTCCTGCCATAGCTTCCTCATCACAATGGCTAAACGCCTCAAGTGTTCAGCCTTGGTCTTGCTGAAAATCAGTATGTCGTCCAGATATACGACAACAAATTTGCCAATGAATTCCTTCAAGACTTCATTCATCAGCCTCATAAAAGTGCTCGGCGTGTTTGTCAAACCAAACGACATGACCAACCATTCCTACAAACCTTCATTTGTTTTGAACATTGTTTTCCATTCATCTCCCTCTCTCATGCGAATCTGATGATATCCGCTCTTGAGATCAATTTTTGAAAAATAATTTGCCCCGTTCAGGCAATCCATCAGATCATCCATTCTTGGCAGTGGAAATCTATACCTGATGGTAATTTTATTAATCACTCTGGAGTCTGTGCACATTCTCCAGCCTCCATCCTTCTTCGGACTTAGTACTGTCGGAACAACACATGGACTAAGACTCTCCCTGACCAGTCCCTTATCCAGCAGATCCTGTACCTTCCTTTTGACTTCCTTGTTCTCCTAAGGTGTCAACCTGTACGCTGCCTTATTCGGAAAACTTGCTCCTGGTATGAGGTCTATGTGGTGACTCACACTCCGCATCAGTGGCAATGAACGAGGTAGTTCATCCACGATGATGTCAGCGAACTCTCCCAACAGTTCCTGAATCTCGTCTGGCAAGTCATCCACTCTTGTGCTTGTCAGGACAATTCTCGGCTTCCTGACAACAAAGAATTGTGGATCTTCGTTCTTCTCCATCTCTGTGAGAAGTTCCTTCCCACTCATGAGAAGTATTGTACTGGTTACTTCCGACTTCACTTCTTTATCCTTTATCGGAAGCAATGTGTGTGTTTTCCCATCCTTCTCCAAGGTGTATGTGTTCATTCTCCCATTATGAACAACATTTCTATCATACTGCCATGGTCTACCCAATAATACATGACAAACATCCATGGGAATGACATCACACAAGATCTTATCCTTATATTCACCCATTTTAAATTCAACCAAGCATTGTTTCGTAACACTTACCTGGTGTCCTTTCTGCAGCCATGACACTTTGTATGGACTTGGGTGATTGGTCGTCTCCAGCTCCAGTTTCTCCACCATCTCGGTTGAAATGAGATTATCGGTGCTTCTACTGTCTACTATGACTTTTCATTTCCAGCCCTTGGTCTTGCAAGTCGTTCTGAACAGTCTGGTTCTCTGAGCTGTGTCCTCCACCTCTTTCTCAGGTGTCAAGAGAACTTTGTGTACCGTCAGTGACTTCCCACTTCCGGTGTCTTCATCCTCATCATCACGCCTCTGCGCCTCAGTGATGTGAGATTCTCCTCTGTCTATATTCCTGTCTGGACAGTCAATGGATTTATGTCTGTCTTTTCCACATGTAAAACATGTGATGATTCCTCCTCTGCCTCGTCCTCTACCTCTGGTACGAGTAAAAGTGTTTGCATCAGCATAACCGCCACCCTGCTCTGTATGTTGTCTCCTCGGCTCAGCATATTGCTGCCTCTGTTGTGAGGTTCCGCCTCTTTCAATCTTACCCTAAGGCTTCTTCCACTCCTCCTTGGGCTTCTGTGTTCTTTCTTGGGCAACTGCCTTGCCTCTGGGCTGACTCCTGCCTCGCCCTCACTGACCTTGCTTACGGCTCAGCTTCTCTTCGGCTTTCAGAGCCATATGGTACGCATCCTCAACTTTTCGGATGGTAACCATGCTCAATTAATTTTGAATGTCATACCTCAGCCCATTTAGGTATCTTGCCACCTTTTCATCATCGCTCTCTTGATGACCAGCTCTAATTTTGAGCCTGTAGAATTCTTCGGTGTATTCTTTCACTGTCATCATCTTCTGTCTTAGGTTCTGCATTCGCCTGAACAGAGTGATATGATAATCTCTGGGGATAAAATTCTCTTCCATCTTAGCGATCATCCTGTCCCAGCTCTTGATTTTCTGTTTTCCTTTGCAGTGCCTATCAGTCTGCAACTCATCCCACCATAAGGCTGCATGTCCTTTCAACTTTGTAACGGCATGCCTTACCTTCTTGTCTTCTTCGATATCCTCATAATCGAAGTAGGTGTCGAGTGCTCGGATCCAATCCAGCAACTCTTCTGCATTTAGACTCCCCTCATAGACGGGAATTTCCATCTTAGTCTTTGAGCTCATTCTGGCGATAGCTCTGATCAATCGTTCGGTCGATGCGTCCTCTGCTGAGACCTCTTCTGCATCGTGTCCAGCTTCCTCTTCAACCTCAGAATCACTGAACTCTCCTGCACCAGCTCCGCGTCTCTGTGCAGTCTCCATCTCCTCAATCCTTGCTCGGAGATCTCGCATCTGGCGCTCTATTTCCGGATTCCCTACCGGCCTACCCCTTCTTCGTGCGTCCCTATCTTCTCGATCAGGTGACTGCCTTTTTCTTCTAGGCGGCATGGTGTAATCCGCTTCTCTCTGCTACCGGAACAAAGAGAACTCTTCTCTCGCTCTGATACCACTCTGACGCAAATTCGCGTGTATCAGAGTGATTTCCCTTTCTCCTTCCCTTCTCTCGCCTGAGATATAAAGATAAGATTTCGGGCTCTGATACCACTCTGACGCAAATTCGCGTGTATCAGAGTGCTTACCCTTTCTCCTTCCCTTCTCTCGCCTGAGATATACAGACAAGATTTCGGGCTTTGATACCACTCTGACGCAAAGTCGCGACCCTCATGGTCCAACCCTCTCTCACCAGGACCTTCTTTCACACAGACCCGAAGAGTCAAAGGCTCTTCCAACTCCCCTATCAGGAGTCTTCACTACCCACAGTAACTCCTACCACGACCTCCCTTCGCTTGTCAGGAAATCGGGTTTCGCGGTATCACAAAACTCAGGAACACAGTTCACACGCAACTCAAAACCCCAAACCCCGATGGTCAAAGGGTCAACTCTTTTCACTCTTGTCGGGGATTTCCCTATCGGGAAATCGTTATCTGCGATGTCAACAATTCGAAATGACAATCCCCGATGCCCGATGTGCCGATCTCCGATGCACGTGTGGACTTGGGCCTTCCGCCTTCGAACTCTGATACAACTCAACCTGTACTCCACTAAAACCTCGTGGTCCCACTCAGCCACGTCACTTATTTTCTCACGCGATCGAGAATCGTGGGATCGCGATTTCACCGGTCGAAATTCCTTGCGACGAGAATTGCCGAATGTTGAACTCCAATCTTCTAGGATTTGGTGCCACCTGTCCCTGTAGAAATCAACGGCTCTGATTTAATCAGGAAATCGTGACTCGCGATTTCAACGAGTCTATGCCTCACCTCGTCAAACGCTGAACTTCGAACTCCGATGGGCTTTGATCCTTCTTGCGCCTACAGGTTAACTTCCTCACAGCTTCCCCATGATCCAACGATCATCGGGACTTCGCGAGCCTCTCCTACGACCCCTGGCCGTCAATTCTCCTACTTGAGGATTTCTCCTGCTCCAAAGCCCCCGTTACTGTTCGAACCTCTTCTGGGTGATTTCCACAGTGTTCATGGAAGGAACTATCTCTCCTGAGCTTAATTTCTCCCACTCCTTCTACTGAAGGTTGGCGCACTCCTTGCGCTCGGCGTCCAATCACTCTCTAAGTGTTGGATCTTCTGGACTCTGTGCACTTCCAGCAACAGTAATCCCAGCCTTCCTTTTCTCAGACTAGCTACTGAGGCTCCAACCTTGGCCTGCACTTCCCCTGCACGGCTCTGATAACCCAAATCAACTTCTGGGCAGATGAGAATAAGAGTTCGACTGTCTGACCTCATCAACGCACTCTATGCAGATGAATTCGACTGCACTCTATGCAGGAATCTCCTGGCACAGACAGAGAAACAATTGAAACTCATTCTCCTCTCTTCCTCTCACAGATTTCAAATTTAATTAAGAAATCACACACACATCATATCAAAGCAAATGCATGACAGAAAGAAAACATCCATGAGCATAATATCAACACAGAGAAACAACACAAACCATGAAGCTGAATCAAAGACTCTCTTCTATTAATTCAATCTGTACATGGGTGTTCTTCATCAGTTCTCTGCTCTGCTCTTTTCTTGCTCCTGTTTGATAATCCTGAATAATGTTACAATGTATAAAGGAGGGTGCCTATATTCCGTTTTCCCTCTCGAATTCTACAACTATCAAATCTACAATTAATTCCTATCTAACAGCATTAAAACTAATAAATGCCTTCCTATCTACAATACAATACAAGTGCGCTTCTTTATGAATGGCTTCACAAAAGAGCGGCGCAACAATTTCCAAAGGTGTTTTCAAAATTTGATGCTGGCGCTGTCCAGTTGTTCTCCGCTTCATGCTGGCTCGCTTGATGAGTGAGCGATGCTCCTGCATCACAATGTACAAAGGAGGGTGTCTATATTCCGTTTTCCTCTCGAATTCCACAACTATCAAATCTACAATAAATTCCTATCTAACAACATTAAATCTATTAAATGCCTTCCTATCTACTAAGGACGTGAGCTTAAAGGCTCAAGGTCCCCTTTACATTACAAGTGTGATTCTTTATGAATGACTTCATTAAAGAGCGGCACAACAACTCCCAAGTATTTCAAAATATGTGCTGGCACTGTCCAGCTGGTTTCTCTTAATGTGCTGGTTCGCTTGATGTGTTGTGGATGCTCCTGCATCAGAATAATATCGTGTTTCACCACATACAAGGGATGTGATGCAATGAATAATAACAGGAAAAAAATATGAAGAAAATCCAAAACATATATTTTCAATGACACAAATAGAGTTGTTCAATAAGTTCAAAGAAGAGGACACATAAGTTAAAATTTCCATCAATACATTTGTGCAACAAAAACCATGGTTTGTTAGACCCATCACTGTTCATGGCACTTGTTGTTGTCATTATCATGTCGAATTTGAGTTGTATTACGACACTTTTTTGGATTATGGTAAAACTTTATGGCTGGGTTCACCTCTTCCTTCCACATTCCCTGTTTTTATATTTGAAATTCTATGTGAAAGAGAAGATGATGATTTATTTTACAAAAAAAAATGTGTTGGTGGAAAGAAATGTGATCATTGTGGAAATCTAAGTTTGTTTCATTCAAAGTATCATATTGATATGAATGCTCAATATTTTTCTAATACACGTGTCAATTGGAAGAGATATAAATATATCAACAACACGGCTCCACATTCTTCAAATATTATTTCCAAAAGGATTGATTTGAAGGTAGATAAAATCTATGTGATAGATGTTTTGAAGAAGTTTGAGGAAGAAATCTATAAATACACCAACCATTCACATAGAACTCGATGGAAATATTTACAATTCAAACAATCCCGTGAAGTGTTTCCACCATGGAAAATTTTGTCTGTAGTTGATTTTGCAGAGAATTACACATTCGCTGCACAAAAAGAAATACAGAGTGAATATTATCATTCTGATCAAGTCACGATATTTGTCCATGTTCTATATAAACATGCTCAATGGAGTCTTGATAACATAGAAAGAACCAACGACAATTGACATGTTATTAAAGAATATCACTTCTATATAAGTGATGATCGAGCACATGACACACATTATGTACAACATTGTTATGATAAATTTTATGATTCATTGAAATAATGTGAAATCAGATTCGATCGACATTGGATATGGTCAGATGGGTCTGTGGTTCATTTCAAATATTCACAATCATTCTATTGGTTATGTCGTCTTCATAAAAAATTTAACATTACACATTGTTGGAAATTTTTTTAGACTGGTCATGTAAAAGGAGAGCACGACGATGCAGGGGCATGTATAAAATGAGCACTTCGATGGTATCAATTGAACCCTCATGCCGATCGATTTGAATACATTGAACAAGTTGTTGAATGGTGCAAAATGGTGCTAAGCCATGAATATAATCTGTCAAGGGATGTGCGCAGGTGTGTCTATATATAAATGTTACATGTATGTACATAGGATATATAAATTTGAATGTGTTCAAATTTATATTCAATCTTCAATCATTTTCTTGAGAGATTTCAAGTTAAAAAGTTCTTCTCTTTTGCAAGATTTTTTGGTATGTTGGAAACGAAGATGTAAACAAATCAATCTCATATGATGTCAGTACAATACCCAGGACACGAAAAATACATTTAGTTAAAAAAAACATTTTCAAAATGGGTTTGCATTTGATAGAAGAAATGAATCTTGTTTTTGTTCAGTTTGCATAGAGGACACACAATCCATAGATATTTGCGAGAACAAAAATGTAGGATATGTTAAAGCTTGGAGACATACCGAACTTAATGTAAAATGGAAATTGCCACTTGCAAGCTTAGAGGAGATGGAATCAAATGAAACTATAGTGTCAGTTGATGGTGATAGAGTTTCTGATCTTGTTAGAGAAGGTAATTTTTATGTTTAATTTTTTTCAAATAACTGGTAGATGTATTTATGTGATAATCTAACATGAATTATTTGTTGTCCAATATATCCAATTATTTGCAAGAGATGTTTTTTCCATGGTTGCACCTGTAGACAATACTGAAAACATGAAATATTATTTGATGCGATGCATAGAACAAAAGATGAGGCTATTAGAAGATTTTGATGATAACAATTTTATATATAAAAGAGAATACATTGTATTGAAAGGATATTTTTTTCAAGAAACCCATCAAACTGATACTCATGTTCACTTTCAAGACTACCAGTCAGATTTCAAAAGTTGTCAATATAGTCATTTGGTATGTGTAGTGGGCATAAAGTTAATAGAAGTTCAATAATAATAAAAAAAGTTAGAAAATGAAAAATGTTCATAGTCGATCATGAACGAATAATTGAAGATGCAATACCATTACGATGTTTTTAAACAAGTGGCACATGTACATTCCAGAATTTTTTATTTTTCATTGAAAGTACATTCCAGAATTTGATGACTTGTTTTGACTATTTTCAACCATATTTCCAAAAAGGATATTTATAAAAAGGGTACATGTATAAAAAACTTCGGATCATTCTTAAAAAACATAGATAATGTTGGAATATTGGTTGTTGTCATTGATGTCAGCCCTAGTCATGGCTTTTGGACCGCAAGATTGATGAAGGTATTTGGACATGAAGAAAAATGCACATGTAGATACAACACCCATGGATGGATAGTATACATCATGTTGTTTCTGGTGGTATGTGACACATCATGTGGATCCTCATGGTTGAGGAGAAATGAATTTTTGAAGATGACAAAGTGAATTGTACATGTAGGCCTTGAAGATAATTACAGAAAATAATTACAAAATAAGAAAGTGTCAGGTCGGCCCTAATGTTAAAAGGAAGTGACATAAATGGTATAAATAAACATCATTATACATTCATTTGATAAAATTCTAATTTCATAGGGAAGAAGAAGTAAAATAAGGCCGGATTTCAAGGGAGGATGAAGTCTTTTGGTGATGTGTTCTAAGGTATGTTATTTTTCAGGTCATCTTACCATTTCTTCTATAATATTTTTTCTAAAATGATTTCGATGGTGAAATCACTATGGTATTGATAATACATATCAAGGTACCTCTGGTAAAAATTTCATCTCTTGATTCACTATAATTATCGAGATACACTTTGTGGAAGATAGGGTTTGTGACCAGTCCTGAAGCTAGTCAATAAATAGGTGTTCCGGGTAAAACAGTCATAACTTCTTCATACAAAATCCAAATGAAGTGGGACCACTTACATTTGAAATATTACGGATTGTAGTTTCTTTTGTGAGAGGTTCAGAATCAAATGTTAAATATTGAGTGTGGAGAATTCTGTACAAGTTGGGTCTTCTGAACAGACCAAAATTGAATAAAGTCTACCATTCTTTCTATAACCTCTTTTTGGGGAGGATTAAATGAGTGAAAATTGAAGGAGTTTCAGAGAATACATTGAGTAATATTATCTATAGGATCAAAGTACTCCAAGAATTGAAGAATTAAAGAAATTGAAGAAGTCTCACGAAGCATTATCAGGTTCTATGTGATGATTGGTTAATGGTGATGATTTAATGTAAAGTTTTATTATCTCTCATATATTCTTGGGTGGAAGAAATGGGCAAGGATGGAGAGTTCAAATATCTCTTGATATTGAAGGATTGTATCTTCTTCTTGTAAGACCGAATCCGCGATGGTGACAACGAGTCTTTTGGGACAGAACCATCGAAATCTTTTGGGCGCAGCTGGTATAGTGAAGAAATTTCGTAACTCACTGCGTGGTCCTTGAGGCAATGATCTGGTCCCTGTGTTCCATTATTGGCATCTGGTATTTAGTGGGAAACGAAGGGTGTAGATGGAAGTCTTATTCCACTTTGTAGTGAAATTTAAAGTCAACAAAATAACGGTTTGGGTTATAATCCAGAACCCCTCTTGTATAACAGTTTACCGAATATTTTGAAAACTGCCTTCGTTCCTAGCCACACCTCATGATTTCCTCCTGCGCAGACTCCGGATTTATTGTTGTCGCCCTGTTCGCCCAAATTTTATTTTGACAGTCAGAACCCTAAAATTAGTTGTGTCTGTCCCTTTTCCTTAATCTTCGCCTTAATGGCTACTCTGAGATGCGTGTTGGCTAGGTGACAGAAGTGTTGATTTCAGAGTGGTATGGGTGATTGAATGGCAGAAACAGGTGGTTGGCCATTACAACTCTTGATTTTTCACTAAAGTGTTAAACTCAGGACACCGCACTAGTTTGCGACCCCTTATATATTAAATTAACTTGCCTTTAATAAAGACGACTTATATATATATATAAATTATTAATATAAAGGACACCTCTTCCTTCGTAAAAATTCTAATGGGTTGCTCTGGAAACAGGAACAGGAAAGTGTTGTATATGTTTTAATACCAGTTCAGATTGGTTGTTTCCAAATTAGTTGAATGCATTCAATTTTAGCATTTTTGGCAGTAGTCTTTATTAATAAGAGAAAATCCTCTTTATGTTAGTGATGTTTTCTTAATTATCTATCTACCTTATTTAATGGAAGAAATCTAATTTTTGGTTACTATTCATGACCGCAACTGCTTATTTAGTTAGTATTTAAAAATGGCAAACCACTTTATTTCGATAAAGGCCACTTACCTTATTTCAGTTTTTATGTAAATAAAGCAAGCTGCCGTAATTTAGTTAATGCCTCCATTAAGGCTAAGGGCTAGTTGATAGAAAGGCTAATTATTTATAGATAGTGTTGATGCTAAGAGGTTTATGGAAATTACAACCCTTTGGGTGAGCTCTTAAGCATAAATTTATGTTCAAGCCTTATTTATTTCAAAACTTGCATCCTACATTTATGTTATGATGGTGTGTCCATGTGCCTTCAAGGGAACTAACAATTAGGAAGCACCATGAAAGGAGGTGATGCTTGCTGAAATAAGTTACAGTTTTTGGCACCATGAAATCATTTGTTATTGGATGTTGCATTAATTATTGGTTCTAAATTACTGGCTATTAGATGTATATTAGTGTTGATTTAGATGGAAACTGATGGAATTATGGATGCAATATCGATGGTGTTAGTTATCGCTGCTTGAGCAATGGTTAGTGTGTAGTGAATGATTGACATAGATTTTAGTTTTCACGCATTGAGGATTTATGTAATAGATGGTGGATCTAGATATTTAGTTTTTATCTAGTTATTTCTAATGATGGCTTTAAACTTACTTATTCTGGCGCCCTTGAATATTTAAGTATTGAATGACACGTTGCCTAATGAATGAAACTTGCACGCAATGGAAGGATTAATGTAATGTAATGCTTCATGTTAAATGCTTAGGGTAAGGTTAAGGTTAATGTATTTGTTTTAAGGTAATGATAGTGTAATGAAACATTTAATGTTTATGCTAATGGTTATGGAACTGTTAATGTGATGTTGCTATCGTTTTATGGTCAAGTTAAGGTAATTGATTATAGATAACATATCAAATGTAGTGTGATGGTCATTTTGTAGTTATTGTAAAATAAAATGGAAAAATGGTTGTTCTTTTACTATTGTTGTACTTGGAAGTATACTTTTTATTGCTTGGTTTCCTTGTGTCGGGCGGGATGTAGACACCTCCAAGTTCCTCAGAACAGTTGCCATCCCTGAGACCTTAAATGGTTAAAATCGATGAGAACCTGGGCTTGAGCATTGCTTATGTGTCTTGGGGGTCCTAACCATTGCAGGGTAGGATGGTTGGGTAGTCAGTCTTACTTTGTCGTTGATCGTCGTTAAATGTATGCAATTACTTGTTGTGCATATTATGTCGTCTTGTTTTGTTCGTCGTGGTTGGCGCCTTGTTCGGCATCGGGTGGCAACGCAGAGTCGAATGTTTTTAGTTCTTTGTACACGCGCGCACACACCTTAAAAATAAAAATAAAAAAATTGCACTTGTTCTAAGAGGTTTGTAGGCGTAACGAGGAGGATCGTTACAGACCCCCATAGCCTGTTATCACTATCTTCCCTAAAGCCATTACTTCCATGATGTGGTAAGGCTCGGGCTCGAGGGATTATACTGGATAAGGAGTCGAGATTCTCTTCCAAACCATCAACTGTTGCTCGGGCATCTGGAGGTAAATTAGACTCTAACCAATCAACACCCTGAGGGTAGATACCAGTCGAGGGAGCATTGTCTTGACACGATTATGTTCCCAAACACCAAAAATAGGAGTGAAGGTAAATTCTGATTAATGAACGGGGTAAAGTGTAGCCCAAGTTAAACATTGTCCATGAATGGTTCAGAAAACACAGGGTAAGGAAAAACACATGGCAAAATGAAACAATGGATAATTCCACCATCGATTGGTACTTTCTCAGGGTTAAATCTCCGATAAAAGGATGAAGACGTTGGGTTTAGATGGCCTTTACCAAAAACATACAGAAGCCAATTTACAAAAAGATAATTACACAGTTTGTTTACCCTTTTTGGTGATGAATATGCAGAGCTAGGTCAATAGCCAACCACATTACCAATGCTGAAGATACAACCTACAATTTTATTTATATATATCTATATTTTCTTTCCCAACCCTGTCGAATTACCACAGCAGGGATAACATGTATATATAGCTTTACATCTGTTACCACAACTACTAGTGCACAGGTAAGGATTTTACTACCGATACATGATGACAACGTAGAAAATAAAACAAGTCAATACACAAGAAGCAACCACAGACAGAGGTTTACGCTTATCACATCTCGGGAATATAAATCCATGAAGGGTAACATAGAAGCATAAAGATCCAAGCCAAGGAACAGTAAAACCCAAAACAGAACGCTGACAATAAAATATTTAGGCAAACAACGAATGGGCAGGGGCTTATGATCAAATTATTCCATTTACAGCCAACATACAGATCAAGCATAAGTTACCAATGCATTCTACTCTAAAAAATAATGAGTGTACCGTTGGCTTATCACCCACCTCAAATGAAATCCATGCGTTAAGTGTCGCTCCCACTCGCTGACCGTCGAGACCTCACCGGTCCCTCCCAGCCAATCACTAGGGGTACTTTGCTTCCCCCTTAGCCCCTCGAGCCGAAAAGGGGCCACACACTGTCTAGATGGTACGTCTAGCTCCCAGCTCGCCTCGCAAGGCTGAGCTACCACTCCTATCCGAGATGGGAAATCCTAACTCCCACAAGTAAATCAGTCAAGTCACTAATCCAGCAGCGTAACGTTACACTAACAATCGATCCCCTACTTCCTCCTCCTTCCTCTCTTTTATAGAGTTTTAGAACTTCCAAAATTTCCCTAAATCTCATTTAATTTAAGTTTTTAATAAAAATCTTCTAATAATTCTCCTTCGTACAAGTGTTGTCCATCCCCCTCTTTCCTCCAATAATTAATTTCTTTAAATTAATAATTGTCTCAATTCCCTCACCCACCTAGAGTTACTCCTAAATTTACTCCTAGGTGTCCCTAGATTCCCTTACAGGTTTTGAATGCTTTCCCTAAAATGAAGTTGCTAATTTAGTTCAATTTAGAAGGTTCTTAATTGCAGATTCTTTACTAAGTTGACCTCTCGATTTTTACCATAAGTTCCCCTCTTTCCCTTTTTATGTTACCTCCCTCTTTCCACTTTTTATTAGAGCTACAAATGACAGTTGCAATTTAACCGCTTTTCCCTTTTATTATTAATTCAACATCCTTTAAAACTATCAAAAGTTAAAAATAATTAATTTCTTCTTTATATATATTTTTTATCCACCGACTTTAATTAATTTCTTACTCTCTTCATTTTACCCCAAATTTATGAAGACCAAATTATTACGTAAGGGGTTTTTATTTTAAACTTTATTATTATAATTTTATATAGATAATTCCTCAAGGGTAGACAAAACCTTACCCCTAGCGAAGTTTTTTAGACTTAGGACTTTGATTCTGAACTGGGTAACATTTAATTAGGGGAGTTGTTTTAAATTTTCGTAAAGTGCTGATTGTCTTAGGGCCATCAGGTTCATTCCTTTATCATCATCAATGCGACGTGCCCTTCAGGACGCACTATGTGCTCCAAGGGTGCCACTTGCCTCTTTTGTTTCTTTTGCGTGACGTGCCCTTCGAGATTCACCACGTGCTCTAAAAGTGCCACTCGCCCTTTTGTTTCTTTTGCATGACGTGCCCTTCAAGATGTACCACATGCTCCAAGGGTGCCACTCGCTTCTTGACTGATTGGTAGACATCAATAACCCCTAGATTCAACACTCCACAAGGTGAAATTGTGGGAGACTAAGGGATTCTAAGGAATAAGGCCCTCACCTTATTGTGTGCCCCTTAGAATAATCATGAGTGACTGTCATAGTCTGCCCTCACGGTGTCGTGGGTCCTCTCGAACTAGGTAATCATTAACCTAGATTTCAGGCCACGACGAGATTTCTAGTAGGTTGTGGAAAGGTTGTTGTCCACACCTCTCCCTCAACCTCTATGGTAGTCATGTGTGGCCCATTTAATCCATATGTGAGTCTGGTCAGCAAGATATCGTCAGACTACATCATCAACAATCATGTCAAAACATGTCCACATCATATCATCTAATCAAATGTACTAAAATTACAGTAAAAAAATCAAACCCCAATAGCACACTCCGTGACTTGATATGGATTCCAAGGTATTTCGTCGATGCCTCTACATCCTCAAGGTCCAAAACCCTGTACACTCAGTAAAACCGAGTCAATAGCACCTATCTATGTCAAAGCAGTAAAACATATTGTCATCTATCATAGCACATAATAATCAAAGAAAAATGTTTTAACATCATAATAGCCTAGATCACTTGCGAGGAAGTGTCCTCAAAGAATAAGTTTTCTCAGTGTGCCAGAGCGGGATGTTACATACACCCCCCTCTTGGTCTAAAATTCGTCCCAAAGTTTCATAGTATAATGTTGAAATAAGTGTATCATAGTATCATATGTCTATCTATCAACAAAAATGGAAATTGCTAGCGCATA
Source organism: Picea engelmannii (assembly GCA_009831015.1). Lineage (NCBI taxonomy): Eukaryota > Viridiplantae > Streptophyta > Pinopsida > Pinales > Pinaceae > Picea > Picea engelmannii. The sequence goes on from ML812201.1 coordinate 70,253, forward strand.
TCGTATGCGTCCTCCCAGGTCACCGAGTGCGGACTATAATTGTCCCACTGGACCTTGACCTGATATACCGTTCGACGTCATAACTGTCAAACACGGTGATCTAAGATGCAAACCGGCTTAGCCGTGAGTGATCCCTCATCTGATACCTACAAGGAACTCATGTCAATAACATGTGTAGGATCATGGATATAATGTCTCTAAATAGATACATGAAAAACATCGTGCATACGCCTCAAAGAATCAGGCAAGGCTAGTCAATAGGCCATAGGCCCCTCTCTCTCCACAATCTCGAAAGGTCCCACAAACCTAGGAGAGATTTTATCTCCCTTTCCAAACTTGATCGAACTCTTATGCGGTTTAACCCGCAAGAAGACTCGATCACCGACCTCGTAACTACAGTTGACTCGGTGCACATTGACATAACTCTTATGTCAATCCTGCACTTATTTAATCCTTTGTCTTATGGTTTGCATTTTCTCTTCCATTTCTTGGATCACTTCTGGTCCCACCAGGACCCTATCCTCAAGCTGATCCCAACTCAAGGGCATCCAATACGGTCACCCGTAAAGAAACTCGAAAGGCGCCATCTAAATGGTTCTCTAGTAACTGTTGTTGTAAGCAAACTCCACTACTGGAAAGAATTCTTCCCAACTCTTTTGTTGGTCCATCACATACATGCGCAACATGTCCTCCAAGGTTTGGTTCGTTCATTCGGTCTGTCTGTCAGTGTCTGGGTGATACGCAGTACTAAAGTTAAGTTGGGTTCCCAAGGCCTCTTAGAAACTCATCCAAAATCATCCAGTAAACACTGATCCTTGATCAGATATAATCTTTTTAGGAATGCCATGCAGCCTCACAATTTCACTGTTTAAAAATCTAGCTATATCAGGTGCCTGATACGTCGTACGCACAGGAATAAAGTGAGCACTCTTCGTCAGAGTGTCTACTACTGCAAAAATTGAGTCATGTCTCCTTGCCGTTAGTGGCAATCCAATAATAAAATCCATCGAAATAACTTCCCATTTTGATTCTGGAATGGCATGTGGTTGTAATAATCTTGTTGGGTGTCTATGTTCAGCCTTAACCTATTGGCACTCCAGACATCTGGCCACATAGTTGACTATGTCGGCCTTCATCCCTTTCTAGAAGAATAAGGGTTTAAGGTTTTCTCTCATCTTCATGACTCCCATGTGAGCCATGTAAACTGCTCTATGAGCCTTGCTCAGGATCAACATCCTCAATTTTTCGTTTGGCGGTACATAAATCCAAATTTTAAACCTCAATAACCCATCGCTATCAAATGAAAATCCCTCAAATCGTGGTACCATCATTGTGTTTTGTCCGATAAAAAACTCGACCTCTTTGTACTAGTCATCGTCACACTGTAAAGTTAGAATATTTTCATGTAAATTCGTCTGAAGAGGCATCACAAAATATATGTGTAGCCTCCGACTCAAAGCATCCACCAGTTGGTTCACTGTTCCCTTTATGTAAGTAATCTCAAAGTCGTACTCACTAAGCAATTCTGACTAATGTCGTTGTCGTGCATTCAAGTCATTTTGTGTAAAAATGTGTTGTAGTCCACAATGATTAGTCTTTAGTTCAAATTTTCATCCAACAAGGTAGTGTCTCTAAACCTTCAAGGCATATACGATGACTAATAACTCCAAATCATGAGTCACATAGTTCTCCTCATGCCTTCTCAGTTTCGTCGAAATGTAAGAAATCACTCGTTCGTCTTGATTCAAGACTCTGCCTAAACCTTCCTTGGATGTGTCAGTACATACCAAGAATTCTGCATCCATGTCAGGGAATTTTAGTATCAGCGTTGTTGTCAACAACTCCTTAAGCCTCCAAAATGTTTCCACGCATTTCTTGGTCCAAACAAACTTCTTATTTTTCTTCTGCAATTCTGTGATCGGACTTGCTATCTTCGAAAATCCCTCGACAAACCATCAATAGTATCCTGCTAAACCCATAAATGTACGCACTTCTATGACATTCGTCGGGGAAGGCCATTCCATAATAGCCTCGACCTTGGCTGGATCCATGGTGATACCTTTGTCGGAGATGACATGCCCTAAGTAGTGAATCCTCGATTGATAAAAAGAGCATTTGGACAATTTTCCATACAATTTGTGCTCTCGCAGACACTGTAGTACCAAGCGCAAGTGCTCTTAATGCTCCTCTGTCGTACGAGAGTAAATCAAAATATCATTAATGAACGCTTGGAAGAACTTGTCCAAGTACTCGCGGAACACCCTATTCATCAAACTCATAAATACCCCTTGGGCGTTTGTCAGTCCAAACGATAAAATAGTAAACTTGTAATGTCAAAACCTCATCTTAAAGGCGGTCTTAGGGATGTCATACTCCTTGATCCACAACTGGTGATACCCTGATCGCAAATCAATCTTGGAGAACACCATCACACCCTTCATTTGATCGAACAGATCATCAATTCTCGACAAGGGATACTGATTCTTGATCGTGGCCTTGTTTAGTTGATGGTAGTCAATGAAAATCCTCCACAATCCATCCTTCTTTCGTATGAAAATAACCAATGCACCCCACAGTGACACACTAGGACATATCAGTGCCAGGTCCAACAACTCCTTCAGTTGCATTTTCAACTCTTGTAACTCCGGGGTCGACATACAATAAGGCGTTCTTGATATCAGTTCAGTCCCCGGTTTTAGTTCTATGATAAACTCCAACTCTCTCTCCAGTGGCATCCCAGGTAAATCCTCCAGAAATACATCCGCAAACTATCTCACCACCAGAAGGTGTTCTAGACCTTCTGCTACTCCCTTCTCGTTTAACGCAAGGATAGCATAAAGCTTGCACCCCTTACACATACTCTTCTGTAGCTCTAAGGAAGAGATGAACCTTAGGGAAACTCCATGGTTCCGGCCTACAATCACATGCCTCTGTCCCTTGTCATCGACCAACCTCAACCATTTTGTCTTACAGTTGAGTATCACCTCATGCGATTCCAACCAGTCCATACCAATTATGACATCATAAGATCCTAAGATCATGACGTACAAGTTGGCCCTCATGAAAAACTCTCCGAGGTTAAGGGCACAACCCGTAACCTTTCCTCCAACCTTCTGTTTGGCTCTCGAGGCCATCTCCACGAAGCTACACTCATCCTGTTTGACTGCCTTTACCTTAATCCTTTTTAACGCTGCACTAGAAATGAAACTCTTGGTAGCACTGGGATCTATCAAAATACTAAGGGTCTGGTCAATGACAGTACCTATCGTCTCCAGCACAGTCGACTGGTGCTCTACCTGGCGGTTATTCACCACTGTATGAATCCAATGGGCCTTACCCATATCTCCCATGGTAGTGGGTCCTGCTGATCTAGATGCTCGAGTCCTCTCCACAGGACAGTCGCACTGGTAGTGTGGCTCGCCACACGTCCAAAACCCCTTCTTTGGCCGAATAGCCCTAGTACCTGAAGTAGAAAATGATGGCCCACCGGCCTGAAATCCTAGTCTGTTTTGTTGAACAGGCCTAAACTATTTCTGCTATGGGTGACGCTACTAGTGATGTTGTGGTCCCCTCTAAGGTGTCTGTTGTTGAGGCGTCATTCGCTGAGGTGTAGTAAAAGTGGATCCCCTCTGGAAGCCACGATATCCCGATAGATGTCTCGCTGGTGTGTGGTGCTGCTGGGTTCCAGCTGAACCCTGCCTTGCTGGTCTTGCTAGAGTCCTAGTCTGACCCCCATTAATAAGCTCCTCCTCTGCTATGAGGGCCTTTTGGAAGGCATCGTGCAAGGTTTGAGGCATCAAAATCCTAACCTTTGCACGTAAGCTACCGTTAAGGCTGAATACAAACCTATTGACCTTAAGTTTCTCGGTGTTAAGGTGCAGAGCATACCAGAGTAGCTCCATAAGACGGGCCTCGTACTCAGGCACCGTACGACCTACCTATCGTAAGGCGTTGAACTTATTGAGCTGACGCTCGATGAATTCGTCTAAAAGGTACCTCTCTCAGAACTGTTCCTTGAATAGTTCCCATGAAACGTCTTCGACGACCATGTTTAGCTATGGTAGGAGTGTCTTCCACCATAGAAGAGAGCTCCCCTTCAGTTGAAAGACCACCATCTGGACCTTCATGTTGGAGGTATAAACGCGAAGTGCGAAGCACATCACCATGTTCTCCAACCATGCCTCGACGACTGCGTCGTCTGGGGAACCAAAGAACTCGATAAATTTGACCTTCTCGAGTTCACGGTGAATACTACCAGTAACAACCAGTGCACACAGTGGAACCTCAACGGGTGCCATCGCTCTGGCCTCATCTCTGTCCAAACGACTGATCAGTGGCTTGGACATGCACTGAAACGATCTCATCATCTTGACTACATCACCAACTACTATCTTCTCCTTCCCGAGAACCTACTCGTCTCCCTGGGGGTTAGACCCCTTAGGTGTGGATGCTACTGGTGGTGTCGTGCCTCCTGCCCTAGCACCCCGTTGTCTACCTCCATGGCATCCTCTAACCATGATTACCTGCATGCACTCGAGTCAACTCAATTAGAAACAATATAATCAAATCATAACAATGAAAGTCGTAGCGATCCCAAGTCGCAGGTTGAACCCGCTTTGATACCATATTTAACGATCCTCCTCGTTACGGTGACAAACCTCTTAAAACAAGTGCAATTTTTTTTTGTGTGTGTGCATGTGTACAAGGGTAACAAGACATTATACTCTGCACTGTCACATGACGACGAATCATGATGCATATAACTGTGATATCAACAAAAATATCTAAGACGCACAACAACATCTGCTAGTAATGAACAACAATCAACCAACAAATAATAAGACTGACTACCTGCTCATCCTACCCTGCAATGGTTAGGACCTCCAAGACACATAAGCAACTCTCAAGCCCAGGTTCCCATTGATTTTAACCGTTTAACGTCTCAGAGATGGCGACTATTCTGAGGAACATGGAGGCATCTACATCCCACCCGACACAATAATACCAAGCCTACTAAACCATTGACAAAAACATAACCATCAAGATCACAGTCAACAAGGTTATCTACATTAAGGCAAATTTGCGACACTGAATCATTAATTAACTCATTAAATTACTCATTACAGTATTGCATGGGAGGTGTACTTTTAATCAAATTTCAAGACTATGACAATTTATACAACAAGCAAGGTAAATGACAGAGTCTATTCCAACCTCCATTACGAACCCGTCTTCGCATGTCCCAAGTGCATAAAGGCATCAAGGAATAATCTAAATCAAGTTTTAAAGGACATTAACAGACATGTTCGAAATTAAGACCATTCGTTGGTGGTTAAGGGTAATGTCTCTGGAATTAATACTAGCTTGTTTTAGCTTTGCGCATAAATTCATTACCGTAAATAATAACAACCGTACATTTTATATCACAATAACCTTGCCATATTTTACAATTACAATACATCTTATATGTTATCGAATAACCACAAAACTACAATAACCTTTACCATACATGATAACCACTTTACATTTTATATTACGAAAATCTTGCAATAAATTACAATTACCATACATTTTATTTGTTATCAAATAACAATGAAACTACAATATCCTTTACCATACATTATAACCACTTTACATTTTTTTTTATTACGAAAACCTTGCAATAAATTACAATTACCCTACATTTTATATGTTATCAAATAACAATAAAACTACAAATACACTACCCTACATGACCACCATATTACAAACTTTACATATAAAAACTATAACCTACGTATGACATGTGGCCAAGAATAACGCTTACAACCTAATTATATTATGTTAACAATGTTTTCACATTCTAGTTTATGATCGTAATAATTCAAAGAAATTACCATATCGTAACAATAACCTTACCCTTCACGTGCTATCAATAACGATAAGAGGTTTGGCGGCCCAACCATTATGCTAGGTAAAGGCACAATCAGCAACGTGAAATGACGACTGTGGGTGCAAGCCATAAAGTTAATTTGGCAACTATTGCACGCATGCCAGGAAATCACGAAACAATGGAAGTTGTCCTGACAGAGTCTGGAGAATCCCTGTCACGGCCGTACATCACGCTGTTGCATAGGTAAATACATTCGATTCTTAAATCAATTTTTTTTTGCAGGGGTGAAAGGATACGCCCTTTACACGGATGGCCAAGGTGAATTGGGCGATTTTTAAACAGTTGCAGAGGGAGGGTGTAACAACAATTCTAGAGGTGCGCCCTCACACAGATTCAGAGGCGGACAAGACGATTTCAAATACATCTAATTAATTTGAGGCTGTGATCTATAACTTTAAACACATTTAAAATCATTCAATGCTATAATCTAAAATGGTGTAGACGTATACTCCTATATAATCTCTACCTCAAATCTGTTTCATTAAAACATTTAAGGAGAATTTACTCTTACCAAATCAGAATAGTTTTAGATTTTTATTCAGGAATTTCTCTACTATAATAATGGGTTTTTTTACTATCTTTATGATTTGAATCCAATACATTTAAAATAGTTACAACCTAGTAAATATACACTCTTGTCAATGATTCTGGATTTCTATTTCATTACAATTAAGGAATACAAGCTCTAAATATAGATATAATTGGACATATCACAACAGATAAATTACAACACTAGTTAGACAGTTGAATCTGAAATCCAAGAATATGCACACATTGGTAGGAGTTATTACAAGGGTTAAATAGTCAATCTTAGATGGCAGCAACACTTACCATCCCACACAAGCATTGGTTAAGACACTGGTAGCAGAAGAGAGAACGAAAGAGAGTCTAACAAGCTCCAGGGCTCCGATTCCATGGAAAAAGATGACTGTTTAAAATTACCAAACGCAGCACGTAGGGGACTAAGAAACACAGCCAAATAGTGGAAGGATTATGCCCAGCAAGAGCGTTCTATTCACCCTCAGTGAATGCACACAGTGTCCACTTGTTTTAAGAATCCAACGCAACCACTTAAGATGGGACCTATGTAGGAGGCAAAAGGGACCCCCACAGCCTGTTATCGTTGTCTTCCCTAAAGCCATTATTGCCACGATGTGGTAAGGCTCGGGCTGGAGGGATTATCCTGGATAAGGAGTCGAGATTCTATGTCGAACCATCAACTTCTGCTCGGGCATCTGGAGGTAAATTAGACTCTAACCAATAAACACCATGAGGGAAGATACCAGTCGAGGGAGCGTTGTCCCGACATGGTTATGTTCCCAAACGCAAAAAATAAGAGTGAAGGTAAATTCTGATTAATGAACGGGGTAAAGTGGGGCCCAAGTTAAACGTTGTCCAAGAATGGTTCCAAAAACATAGGGTAAGGAAAAACGCGTGGTAAAAGGAAATAGTGGATAATTTCACCATTGATTGGTACTTGCTCAGGGTTAAATCTCCGATATAAGGATGAAGACGCTGGGTTTAGATGGCCTTTACCAAAAACATACAAAAACCAATTGACAAAAATATAATTACATAGTTTGTTTACCCTTTTTGGTGATGAATATACAGAGCTAGGTTAAAAACCAACCACATTACCAACACTAAAGATACAACCTACAATTTTATTTATATATATCTATATTTGTTTCTCAACCCTGCCAAATGACCACAACAGGGATAACATGTATATATTTACATCTGTTACCACAACCACCAGCACAGAGGTAACTATTTTACCACCGATACATGATGACAACGCAGAAAATAAAACAAGTCAATACACAAGAAGCAACCGCAGATAAAGGTTTACGCTTATCACATCTCGGGAATATAAAGCCACGAAGGGTAACACAGAAGAATAAAGATCCAAACCAAGGAACAATAAAACCCAAACCATAATGATGACCACAAAAACTTTAGGCAAACAACGAATGGGTAGGGGCTCAAGACCGAATTCTTCCATTTACAACCAACATATATATCAAGCATAATTTATCAATGCATTCTACTCTACAAAATAATGAGTGTATCGTTGCCTTATCGCCCGCCTTGAATGACATCCGCGTGCTCCGTGCCAATCTCTCGAGACCTCACTGGTACCTCCCAGCCAATCGCTAGGAGTACCCTGCTTCCCCCTTAGCCCCTCGAGCCACAAATGGACCACACACTATCCAGATTGTACGTCTAGCTCCCAACTCGCCTCGCAAGGCCGAGCTACCACTCCTATTTGAGCTGGGAAATCCCAACTCCCACAAGTAAATCAATCAAGTCACTAATTCGGCAGCATAACGTTAGGCTAACAGTCGATCCCCTACTTCCTCCTCCTTCCTCTCCTTTATAGAGTTTTAGAACTTCCAAACTTTCCCTAAATCTCATTTAATTTAAGTTCTTAATAAAAATCTTCTAATAATTCTCCTTCATACAAGTGTCGTCCATCCCCCACTTTCCTCCAATAATTATTTTCTTTAAATTAATAATTGTCTCAATTCCCTCACCCACCTAGAGTTACTCCTAAATTTACTTCTAGGTGTCCCTAGATTCCCTTACAGGTTTTGAATGCTTTCCCTAAAACGAAGTTGCTAATTTAGTTCAATTTAGAAGGTTCTTAATTTCAGATTCTTTACTAAGTTGACCTCTTGCTTTTTACCATAAGTTCCCCTCTTTCCTTTTTTATGTTACCTCTCTCTTTCCCCTTTTTATTAGAGCTAAAAACGACAATTTCAATTTAACCCCTTTTCCCTTTTATTATTAATTCAACATCCTTTAAAACTAGCAAAAGTTAAAAATAATTAATTTCTTCTATATATATATTTTTTATCCACGGACTTTATTTAATTTCTTAATCTCTTCATTTTATTCCAAAATTTATGAAGACCAAATTATTACGTACGGGGTTTTTATTTTAAATTTTATTATTATAATTTTATATAGATAATTCCTCAAGGGTAGACAAAGCCTTACCCCTAGCGAAGTTTTTTAGACTTAGGACTTAGATTATGAACTGGGCGAATTTTAATTAGGGGAGTTGTTTTAAATTTTCTTAAAGTGTTGATTGTCTTAGGGCCACCAGGTTCATTCCTTTATCATCATCAATGCAACGTACCCTTCAGGACGCACTACGTTCTCCAAGGATGCCACTCGCCTCTTTTGTTTCTTTTGTGTGACGTTCCCTTCAGGATGCACCATGTGCTCCAAGGGTGCCACTCACCCTTTTGTTTCTTTTGCGTGATGTGCCCTTTAGGATGCACCATGTGCTCCAAGGGCTCCACTCACTTCTTGACTAATTGGTAGACATCAATAACCCCTGGAGTCAACACTATGCCAGGTGAACTTGTGGGAGACTAAGGGATTCTAAGGAATAACTCCCCCACCTTATTGTGCACCCCTTAGAATCATTGTGAGCGACTATTGTCTTCTGCCCTCACGACATCGTCGATCCTCTTGAACTAGGTAATCGTTAACCTACATTTCGAGCCACGACGGGAGTGTTAGTAGGTTGTGGCAAGGTTGTTGTCCACACATCTCCCTCAACTTCTCTAGTAGTCGTGTGTGGCCCCTTTACTCCATATGTGAGTCTGGTCAGCAAGCTATCGTCAGCTTACATCATCAACAATCATGTCAAAACATGTCCACACCATATCATCTAATCAAATGTACTAAAATCATAGTAAAACAATCAAACCTTAATAGCACACTCCCTAACTCGATTCGAAGTCCAAGAGGTTCCGTCGAAGCCTCTGCATCCTCGAGGTCCAAAACCCTACACACTCAGTAAAACCAAGTCAATAGAACCTGTCTATGTCAAGGCAGTAAAACATCATTTCATCTATCATAACGCATCATAATCAAGGACAAATGTTTTAATATCATAATAGCCCAGATCACTTGCGAGCAAGTTTCCTCAAAGAATAAGTTTTCTCAGTGTGCCAGAGCGGGATGTTACAAGTCTCATTCTCCAACATACTTTTTCCCACAAAATATATGTAAACATATTTTCCACCAAATATAATATATACATCTGTAACAATAAAAAACAATAATAAAAAAACAAATAACACATATTAGCATATATACTATAACTAAATATTAAATAAAACAATAATAAATAATAACATACTTAACCACAGTTAAACAAATTTAAGATAGTTACTCTTCAATTAAAAGTACATGATTTAAACAATTTGTAAATCTTATCTAAAATCTTAAAAAAAATTAAAGAGAAAAATTTTGTTCTTGGTAAAAACAATTGTGAGTTAGAGTTAGATAATAATCTGAAAATAAATATAGAACTGTGAATGAAGAAAGTTCACAAATCTCCATATTAAGATATTCTTCCAATGAAATACCCATCTCCTTGTGGATAAAGTCCTAAGTCCTTCAGGTGAAATTCTCCTTGTGGATAAGGTCCTAAATCCTTAAGGTGAAATTCTCATCCTAGGTGATGTTATTGTATTCTTGGTAAAACAAATTGTGAATTAGAGTTAGATAATAATCTGAAAATAAATATAGAACTATGTATGAAGAAAATTCACAAATCTCCATATTAAGTTATTCTTCCAATGAAATACCTATCTCCATGTGGATAAAGTACAAAATCCTTCAGGTGAAATTCTCCTTGTGGTTAAGGTCCCAAATCCTTCAGAAATTCTCATCCCAGGTGATGTTATTTGATCATATTTACACAACAATAAAATACTAATCTCCTCATAAGTTAAATACTTCTCTATTTTTCTACACTGGTCTTATAATCAAATTCCACAATTCCCTTTCAAACTAAAGGACTCATAAATATCCATATTAAGTCATTCTTCCAAAAAACAACTTTTTATCTAAAAAAGTTCACAAATCTCCATTTTAAAAACCATTCTTCTGGAAAATACTTATCTCCTCTTTCTACGGTGGAACATATGTTTTCATATAATCTTGCATGTACAAATAAAACACAAATATGAACATGTATATTAAGTTATTCTTCAAAAACTATTTAAATGGGATGTATTCATATTAAATACAATGAAATGCTCTTTGAAATTATGTGTGAGCTAGCTCATACATACAATATGTCTGAGCTAGCTAAAACATTTAATATGTCTGAACTTATTTGTAAATCTAATTGAATGTTGATTTTTGTGATTAGTAACCAATTTAGTTAAGATTTTGACTATGAAAATACATTGGTAAGAAGGAATTCACTTCGTTGTATGTATAAAACACAAATGTCCATACTATGCCATTCTTGGACAAGAAAGCAGGGAATGCAATCAAAGAAAATTTAGAAACTTTCTCTTTTCTGATGTGGGATAGAGTCTATTCTCAAATATTCAAATGTTCAAGTTCAAAATTAGGTCTTCATCATGATCTAAATTTAAATAAATTTGAATGTACACCATTTAAGACAATGATAAACTTATCTAGGGTTTCTATATATTTCAAAATAATTGATCAAAGTGTTTAAAAAGAAAGGCTAAATTAAAAATTTGAGAAAACAAAAATTTGATAAAAGTAAAAAACAAATATTTATGAATCATCCTAAATGAACACATCCTTCCCAAATCTGGGTGTTTCCTTCTCAATCCTAGTCTCCCTCCCAAGCATACTCTCAAGTACTCTCTTCTCCACATTAGCCTATATAACACATTTCAAATTTGAAATTTTGAAAAATTAAATTTAAATGATTAGAACACATTAAGTTTGAATGATTTTAAGACATTCAATGATACCTATGAACTCCTACCCACTTCAAATTCTCCCAATGAAAATTGAGACAAGCCTGCCCAAGTAGTAGGAGATGGAATAGGGATCTGTGAACAACACAACTAAGAACTAAATCTAGGATTCAATGTGTTCACAATTATACAAAATTATAAATGTTGTTGATTTCTTATTCAAAAGAGTGGAAATTGAACAACTATTAGAAAATACATACCTGAATCAAGCCATCCATATTTAAACTTGTCGAATCAGGTCCCCTACCTATTGGAGATTCATTTAACATATCTTCAAACTGAAATAAATGACAATAAAAGCTCAATTATTTCTATAGATACAATGATATATAAATGTAGAATTAGAAGTAAACTATCATAAAATGTGTCAAAAGTTTCCTAACTAGAACACATACCAATTTGTGGTTTGGTTCATCATTTTGAATGACCTTCTTTCAACCATCTTGGCAAAATTTTGCATACTCCAAAAAATCTTCTGTTGACATTGTAGCTAAATCCGCATTTGTTTTATAAACAAATGTGGCCTGGAAATTTTCTTTTGCTCACTGACGGTTCATGCCAACATCAACACCATAAAAAATTGCTTCCAAATTTTCTCTGATTGCATTCTTGGCCTCTTTGTCAACCTTTGATGTAGCCTGCAACTCTGAAAGTGAAGCAAATTCCCCTGTTGGGCAAGGTACTAAAGGTTGTGGAGGCCTCATCACTACCACACTTTGATATTCTCCTTTGCGATCATGTGTACGTCCTTTTCCAGTCCCATAATATTTAGATGGTAGACTAGTATAATCAGGGTGCATGTGCAAGAAAAACTCTACAAAAAAATATCTTCTAAAATAGTGTGAAACATCATTGTTCCACGGAAATTTCCCATATGCCATCAAAAATCTATTATATAGATGTCCTGCAATGTTAGGGTGCTTAACATATTGCACCTTCAACATCTTCCACTTTGGAACCTCTTTGAAATTGAACATGGAAATGGAGTCTTCTTTTGAAACTCTATCTTTTACTGTCTCTCATTTATCAGGACCCATCACCTATGACTTTCTCCACTTCACTAGATAAAAAAAATTGTCATTGGTTGGCCCCATCTTCTGATATGCATCCATAAAGTTTTTCAATGAATGCAAAACAATTTGCAAGCTCTGTTTACTCTCCTGAGGGAGTTACCAAATAATTTTTCAACCTCCTTTTAACACCTGAGCATTGCTCAAGTGTCATTTCTTATGTAGTCCCTTCTCAGGGAAGTTCACCACCAACATCCAAAGGATAGATGAAAGTAGGTGTGTAATCTTTTGTTTCTTGATAACGCGGCCTCCTAAATACACCTTCACCCTCTTCACCGACATTTGAATCTTCATGACAACCACTCTCTCTTTCATTGTCATCCCTTTCTCTAAACTGATTATCTACATACACATTTGAAAGTAACTTCAAGATTTAACCTCACATAAATTTAAATACAAAAAAAAAAAAAATCAAAGAAAATTACCAGAAATATTCTCTTGTCTTGAGGTATTCCCTACATTCTCAAGTGTAGGAGTCTCAATGTGAAACCTATATAATAAGGTTGCATCCATAGCACTTTCTTGAGGAGGTCCTGCATTTGATCTATTCACATACTCATTTGAAATTCTCCTCTGACGAGATTGTTGTTGGTCACTCGGAGTCTGAGTCGAAGGAGTTCTTGTTCTTCCTTCTTGGGATAATAACCTAGAGTGTTTGAAAGGAATGTTTTGAGAATCCTGTTTCGACATCAATCCTCAATATCTATCCACAATGCAGAGTTTATCAATAAAAATGCATAGATGTACCCAAGTTCAAGCAATTAAAAACGCAGAGAGAAATTGAATTTTTAATCAATCAAGCTGCAAATGTATTCGTTCATGAGAAAACAAAAAGACTAAACATTCATTGATGAATCAATAAACTCAAAGATATGTAAGGGATAGACAACAAGGAAAATTATTATCCTTCCCTCATCATCCATGCACAAAAAAAGAAAGGCATTTGAATTTATATGTCTTTAAACACCGAAGTGACGACCGTCGATTCGGATCCTAGTCGACTTCTCAAGCATGGACTAATAACTAAAGAGATAAGGGACAAGATTATAAACCCACAATCTTTTCATAAAAATCAATAAAACCCACATATAGAAGTCATTGAAATCAAAATTTAGGTTCCCCAAGGGAAATCAATTCAAAAAAACAACAAGGAAGGGGATTCCTTAAACGTTTCGTATGGCTGGATCCATTTAAAAAAATGTATTAGAAAATTTCTTTAAGATACCTTAAAAGTTCCCTATGGTTGGATCCACTAAGACCACATATAATGAAATTCATTAGAATCCCCAAAACAAAGAGTTTAATATTCATAACCTCACACACCCACTAATAACATAAGAAATCTTTAGTAAGTGGTGCACAGAAACATGTTATGCCTTTAATCTTGGCACATAAGAAATCTTGTTTTATTAAGTGGTGCATTCTTATCTGATCACATATTGGATAATGTTATATTGTATAACATATGAACTGTGAAACTGTTATATTATATAGTTGGATCACTTGAGAGATTTAAGGACAAATTGGTGGATAATTGTGGATATGGTTGAACTAAATACATAACTATGAAATACTTTATGGTTACCTAAAGTTACATAAAGGGACCTAATTGTACTATAAACTAAGGGATTTCTACATTGAGTGAATAACTACTCAAAATTAACTCAATAGCATGTGCATATTTTTGGAACATGGTTCAATCCACTAAGACCAAATATATATTCCTTATAACATTTCTTTAAGAATCATTAAAAGTTCCCTATGGTTGGATCCACTAAAAAAATGTATTAGAACATTTATTTAAGATCCCTTAAAAATTCCCTATGGTTGGATCCACAAAGACCAGATATAATGCAATGCATTAGAATCCCAAAAACAAATAGTTTATATTCATAACCTCACACACCCACTAAAAACATAATAAATCTTTAGTAAGTGGTGAACAACAACTTGTTATGCCTTTAATCTTGGCACATAAGAAATATTTATTTACTAAGTGGTACACTCTTATCTGATTAGAGATTGGATAATGTTATATTATATAACATATGAACTTTGCAAATGTTATATTATATAGTTGGATCACTTTAGAGATTTAAGGACAATTTTTTTGATAGTTGTGGATATGGTTGAACTAAATACATAACTGTGAAATACTTTATGGTCACCTAAAGTTACATAAAGGGACCTAATTGTACTATAAACTAAGGGATTTCTACATTGAGTGGATAACTACCCAAAGTTAACTCAATAGCATGTGCATATTCTTTGAACATGGTTCAATCCACTAAGACCACATATATATTCCTTATAACATTTATTTAAGAATCATTGAAAGTTCCCTATGGTTGGATCCACTAAAAAAATGTATAAGAACATTTCTTTAAGATCCCTTAAAAATTCCCTATGGTTGGATCGACAAAGATCATATATAATTCAATGCATTAGAATCCCGAAAACAAAGAGTTTATATTCATAACCTCACACACTGTAACATCCCGCTCTGGCGCACTTAGAAAAATTATTCTTTGAGGACAGTTGCTCGCAAGTGATCTGGATTTTTATGATGATAAAACATTTATCCTTGATGATGATGCGTTATGATAGATGACATGATGTTTTACTTCTTTGACATAAACAGGTGCTATTGACTCAGTTTATTTCAGTGTGCAGGTTTTTTGACCTGGAGGATGCAGAGGAATCGACGGAACCCTTGGACTCTGGATTGAGTCAGGGAGTGTACTATTTGAGTTGATTTATTTACCATGATATTTATTGATTTGATGATATGTTGTTGACATGTTCTGACATGATGGTTGATGATGCAGGCTGACGATAGTTTGCCGACCAGACTCAGATATGGAGTAAAGGGTCCACACACGATTTCCAGAGAGGTTGAGGGAGAGGTGCAGACAACAACCCTTCCACAACCTACTAGCACTCTCGTCGTGGCTCTAACTATGGGTTAACGAGTACCTAGTTCGAGAGGATCTAGGATTCCATGAGGGCAGACTGTGACAGTCGCTCATGATGATTCTAAGGGGCGCGCAATAAGGCGGGGGCCTTATTCCTTAGAGCCCTTAGTCTCCCACA
>ML812201.1:86165-97588 GCA_009831015.1 Picea engelmannii
CCCTAAGACCTTAACGCCTTAAGAAATTCTCAAAACGACTCCCCTAATTAATTGTCGCCCAGTTCAAATCTAAACCTAAATTTAAAACATCTCTAAGATAAAATTTTGATTAGCCTTAAGAAAAGACCCTACAAAAATAAACAAAGGGCGTAAACTAAAGCCATCCTAAGTGTTAGTTAAAGTCTTCTTAAATTTAAAGGGGGTAAAGTGAAGAGATGGATAAATTAATTAAAATCCGTGGTTTTAATTGTAAAAAGGAATAAAAATTAAATAACGTGTGAGAGTATAAAAGTTATGAATTTAAAAATATAATGAAAGGATTAATTAGCGCATCTATATTTTGGTTTTAAAAAGAAAAAGAAAAAAGAAAGGAATAAATAATAGAAATAGGGAAACTTGTAATAAAGGAAACATAATAAAGGAAAGTAGGGGACATAGGGTAACAAGAAAAAATGAATCAACAATTAAGGACTTTCTAAAATGAACTAAATTTAGCAACTTCATTTTAGGGAAAGTTATTAAAAGCATGTAAGGGGATCTAGGAACACCTAGGAGTAATTTTAGAAGCGACTCTAGGTGGGTGAGGGAAATGCGTCTTTTAATTTTTTTTAAAAGAAAATAATTTTGGAGAAACGTGGGGGATGAGTGACACTTGGACGACAGAGAATTTTTAGAGGATTGTCTTTAAAACTTAAATTAATAGTGATTTAGGGAAAGGAGGTGGGTCTCAAATTTATATAAAGAAGGGGAAGATGAGGAAGAAGGGGATGAACGGTTAGCGTAACATTACGCTACCAGATTGTGGCTTGACTGATTTCTTGTGAGGAGTTGGGGATTTTCTCAGCTGTGTTAGAGTGGTAGCTTAGCCTTAGAGGCGAGCTGGGAAGCTAGGTATACCTTCTGGATTTGTGTGGCCCCTTTGCGGCTCGAGGGGCTAAGGGGGAAGTAGAGTACCCCTAGCGATTGGCTGGGAGGTACTGGTGTAGTCTCCACGGTCGGCGAGTGGGAGCGGCGTGGAGCAGGAGCGACACAGAGCATAGGATCATCATTCGAGGAAGGCGAGGATGCAAAGGTATGGTCGTTTATTGGTAGAATAGAAAGCACTAGGATTGATGTAGATCTGTCTGTTTATTGAAAAAGTGTACTGGCGTTACAATGTTATATAATAGTTTGCTGCATCTGCCGTTTTCCTTGACGATTCGCATAGAATAAATTTTTACCATGCCTGTGGAACCTCCTGATTTTATCCAACGATTGTTGTGTGATAATTTTTATAATTAACTGTGAAATTACCCCCTGTCGGAAAATTTGTTTCTGTCGGATTCATCCCCAGATAATGGTCATGGATCTATGTGTTTTTGTGAATATACTTCTCTGCGTTCGGTTTTATTTTTCTGATAATCCTTCTGTTATAACTTGCTGGAGGTTACCCTGCGGATTCGTGCCCTTGAACTCTGCATTTTCTTCTGCGTTTTGTTGTTCCCCTCAACATGGCGATTCCCCAAAACTCCTCTGTGATTTGGTATTTCTTGATCTCTGCGTTTTCTTTAATTATTTGTGGACTGATTTAGTTTAGGGTCTTTAACTTTCTTTCTTTTTATTTATTTCTTCAAGCACACCGGAGGTGTTCCCTGGTTTGGGGGCAGAAACCTCAACATTTGGATTTAGCGATCCAGAGTCGATTGGGGGACTGTGTAGAGTCGACTGATTGGTTTTATCTGGAGTATTTTATATTCTATGGGCGTCACCATCTCTTAGTGGGCGTTTAAATTTCTCAAAGGGCGCATTCATCCTCAGTGGGTGAATTCATAACCGTGGGCGTTTTTCCCTTGCCAGTGGGCGTTTTATTTAGTGTTGGTGTTCAGTAGATCATCGTGAGAATTCGTTTTATCCCTGAATTTATAAGTTGTTGTAAATTCGTTTTAAATTTGCTGTCATTCGTTTTGTGATTCATCGTCATTTCATTGTACATTTCTAGCAAGTCGTTGGGGCGTTTCGTTCTTTAAATTCAGTGTGCATGTTTATGTATAACCGTGTGCATTTGATCCTTACAGAGTGTGTGTTCTATCCTTACAGAGTGTGCGTTTTATCTTTACCGAGTGGGTGTTTTTATCGTTTTATCTATAACCATGTGTGTTTTATCTCGGTGTGCAGGTTTATGTGTTACCATGTGCGTTTTCATTTCTGAGTGGGTCAACCCACACCACCATCATTTTATTTTGTTGCGAATTGCGGTCTGTTAAGAGACATACGACTCGTGTATCACGACTTGGTGCGTCTCTAATAAAACCCTTACCCTGTCAGACTGTAGATGCCATGGATTAATGATTCACTGACCAACAAGTTTATTTTGCATTTAAGTTTGTTCGGAATGTATCGAAATTGTTAGCGCTGGATTGAATGTTAATTAATTGCAATATGATTAACCTAGAGTGCAAGAATATCGTGATTCTATTGATAAATTACCGGAAATTTACAGTTATAGATGATGTAAATTGGTAGAGTATTGGGCAGAAGCATGGATTCTATAATTTTTACTGCTGTAATATGAAAAAGGTAACCCTTTTAGAATAGAATGTTTCTAATATGTACGGGTAATGAATTTTCCTTTAAAAAAAAAAAAAATACAGTAGTCATAAATCTTTATGGAAAGTTGTTGTAATGCCACCTATTGTTATTTAAATGACAATGTATGATGCAATTATGAAACACAAATATTAAAATGAATATTAAAATTCACTAGTAGTAAAGTTTTATGGAAAAATCGTTGTAATAAGATTTGTGGTTATCGTAAATGGCAACATAAAAGCAATTATAAAATGCATTGTTAAGATAGATTTATGGAAGGATGTGGTAATGTGACCTTGCAGTATCAATGTGTGTTTTTTTATTTGCCAGATTGTGTTGTAAAAAATGGAGACTATATATAGTTAAGGTAACCGAAAGTGTAAAGTGATTATTAGTTCAAATTACATGCCTTGAAATTCTTCTACCGTCCAATTTACAATGGGTCTCCCTTTTGGTTTTAATTCATTATGTACATCCTCGATTATTTCATTTACAATGTATTTGTAAAAAGGGTCGTTAGGAGTTAAATTGCTTACTATGCAATTTTTCCTACGATCCAAATTACCATATGTTTCCCCTTGATCCTTGTGTTAATCCTCGTTTATTATTATTGCACTGTTTGAAATGAAGCCATTACTAGTTTAAATTACTATGAAATTCTATTGTAAAAGAAATACATGGTTATTCTGGTCAGGTTTTGGTAGTTCCTTGATTTTAATAACAAACAAAAGGTAAGGTCATCATTATTTTAATTACAATGGTTTTGTGATAGAAGGCGATGGTATCGTTAGGATTAGGAGAGGTTAAGTAAATTTCATTATGATGGACAACATGTAAATGTAGGGTCCTTAAATCTAAGGGCCATCATTGATAAAGTTTCACTAAACAGGGATTGTAATTCATTAATGTACATTATTTAAGACTGGGTTGGTAACTCATTGTTTAATGAAGTTTAAATGGAGTAATTGGTCTGTAATCAATCACAGTTTATTCGTACAGAATCCCTTGTCTTATTTGGTCGGTCGTTATCTGAGTCCTTTTGCCTCGCGCCTCTTTTAGAGGATGTGATTGCTCATTTACTTATTGTTTTGCTTGGCTGTGGAAATTTCATTGCGTGGTATGCTTGTGTTGGGTGGGATGTAGACACCTCCATTTTCCTCAGAACAGTCACCAACCCTGATACCTTAAGTGGTTAAAATCGATGGGAACCTGGGCTTGAGCGTTGATTATGTGTCTTTGAGGTCCTAACCATTGCAGGCTAGGACGAGCGGGAAGTCAGTCTTACTTATTGTCGTTTGATCGTCGTTACAAACATGTTGTTATGGTTGTACGTCGTATGTCGTCTTGTAGTGTTCGTCTTGCTTGCGTCTTGTTCGTAGTCGGGTTACTAGTTTCTACCTGAGTAGTCGGCCAGGAGCCTATCTGACCTTCTCTCTCTCCGGAGCAGAGAACTAAGATTAAACGTCATGCTTTCCTGTGCAGACATAGTAAGATCTACTACTATGGATCCTTCCCTCTGTGTTTGTACTTTGCGTAACCCAGTATGTCGTTAAATGTTTGTGTGGTGCGCCTTGTGTTTATGGTCGTTTATTGCATACAGTTACTTGTCGCGTGTCCTTGTCGTCTTTTTATTTTCATCATGGTTGGGTCTTGGTGGTTGTCGAGTGGCGACGTAGAGTCAAGTGTGTCTGTTACTTCTACACGCGCGCACACACCTTAAAAAAAATAAAAATTTTGCACCTGTTATCAGAGTTGTTGTCGTAACGAGGATGGTCATTACATATGGTATCAGAGCCGGTTTGACCCGCGACTTGGGATTCGCTACGGATTTCGTTGACATGATTAGATTTGATTATATTGTTGCTGATCGAGTTGATTGTGTGCGTGCAGGTAATCATGGTTAGAGGGCGCTGTGGAGGCAGACAACGTGGTGCTAGGGGAGGAGGCGTGACTCCTCCAGTAGCATCCATGCTTGAGGGGTATAACCCCCAGAGAGGCGAGCAGGTTCTCGGACGGGAGCAGATAACAGTTGGCGATGTCATGGGGATGATGAGATCTTTTCAGCGCATGTCTGAGGCATTGATCAACCGATTGGATAGAGATGAGGCCAGGGCACCGACACCTACTGAGGTTCCACCGCGTGCACCGGCCGTTACAGGTAGCATTCACCATGAACTCGAGAAGGTAAAATTTACCGAGTTCTTTGGTGCCCCGGACGACGCATCTGCCGAGGCATGGTTGGAGAATATGGCGATGTGCTTCGCACTTCGTGATTATACCTCCAACATGAAGGTCTGCATGGTGGTCTTTCAACTGAAGGGGAGCGCTCTTCTATGGTGGAAGACGCTCCTGCCGCAACTGAACATGGTCGTTGAAGACGTGTCATGGGAACTGTTCGAGGAACAGTTCCGAGAGAGGTACCTTTCAGAGGAATTCATTGAGCATCAACTCAATGAGTTCAATGCATTACGACAGGGAGGTCATACGGTGCCCGAGTACGAGACATGTTTTATGGATCTGCTCCGGTATGCTCCGCACCTGAACACTGAGAAGCTCAAGGTCAATCGGTTCGTGTTTGGCCTTAACGATAGCCTGCGTGCAAAGGTTAGGATCTTGATGCCTCAAACATTGCATGACACTGTCCAAAAATCCCTCATAGCAAAGGAGGAGCTTATCAACGGGGGTCAGACTAGGACTCCAGTGAGATCAACAGGGCAAGGTTCATCTGGAATGCCGCAGCACCAGACACCAACGAGACATATGTCGGGATATCGTGGCTTCCAGAGGGGATCCACGTTCTCTACACCTCAAAGACCGCCGCCTTAGGAATAGACACCTTATCGAGGACCACAGTACCAGTAGCAGTGTCTCCCGCAATGACAACAGTTTAGGCCTGTTCAGCAGAACAGACCAGGGTTCCAAGCCGGTGGGCAGTCATCTTCTACTCCGGGTACCAGGACTACTGGGCCGAAGAAGGGGTGTTGGACATGTGGGGAGCCACACTAACAGCGTGACTGTCCTGTGGAGAGGACGAGAGCTTCCGGATCAGCCGGACCCACTACAGTGGGAGATATGGGCAAGGCCCATCGGATTCACGCAGTGGTGAATAACTGCCAGGCAGAGCACCAGTCGACTGTGCTCGAGGTGATAGGTACTGTTGCTAACCAGACCCTTAGTATTTTGATAGACCCAAGTGCTACTGAGAGTTTCATTTCTAGTGCAGCGCTAAAAAGTATTAATTTAAAGGCAGTCGAACAGGACGAGTTTAGCTTCATGGAGATGGCTTAGGGAGCCAAACAGAAGGTTGGAGGAAAGGTTACGGGCTGTGCCCTTAACATGAGAGATTTTTTCACGAGGGTCAACTTGTACGTCACGATCTTAGGATCTTATGACGTCGTGATCGGTATGGATTGGTTGGAAATGCATGATGCGATACTTAACTGTAAGATGAAGAGGTTGAGCTTGGTCGATGATAAAGGACATAGAAGGGTGATTGTAGGACGGAACCAGGGAGTATCCCTGAGGTTCGTCTCTTCCTTACAGTTACGGAAGAGTATTCGCAAGGGGTGCAAGCTTTATGCAATACTTTCGCTAAACGAAAAGGGAGCAGCAGAAGGTCTAGAACACCTTCCGGTGGTGAAGGAGTTTGCGGACGTATTTCCAGAGGAGTTGCCTGGGATGCCACCGGAAAGGGAACTGGAGTTTACCATAGACTTGAAACCAGGGACCGAACCGATAGCAAGAACGCCTTATCGGATGTCGACCCCAGAGTTGCAAGAGTTGAAAATGCAACTGAAGGAGTTGCTGGACTTGGGAATGATACGTCCTAGTGTGTCACCGTGGGGTGCACCGGTTATTTTCATTCGAAAGAAAGATGGATCGTGGAGGCTTTGCATTGACTACCATCAACTGAACAAGGCTACGATCAAGAATCAATATCCCTTACCAAGAATTGACAATCTGTTCGATCAAATGAAGGGTGCGACGGTGTTCTCCAAGATCGATTTGCGATCAGGGTATCACCAGTTATGGATCAAGGAGGAAGACGTCCCTAAGACCGCCTTTAAGACAAGATTTGGACATTACGAGTTTACTGTCTTACCATTTGGATTGACAAATGCCCCAGGGGTATTCATGAGTTTGATGAACGGGGTGTTCCGCGAGTACTTGGACAAGTTTTTCCAAGTATTCATTGACGATATTTTGATCTACTCTCGGACGACGGAGGAGCATGACAAGCACTTGCGCTTGGTACTACAGTGTTTGCGAGAGCACAAATTATTTGGGAATTTCTCCAAATTCTCTTTTTATCAATCGAGGATTCACTACTTAGGGCATGT
The DNA here is from genome assembly GCA_009831015.1 of Picea engelmannii. NCBI lineage: Eukaryota > Viridiplantae > Streptophyta > Pinopsida > Pinales > Pinaceae > Picea > Picea engelmannii. The sequence continues at coordinate 93,074 of ML812201.1, forward strand.
CATCTCCGGCGAAGGTATCGCCGTGGATCTAGCCAAGGTTGAGGCTATTATGGAATGGCCTGTGCTAAATAATGTCACAAAAGTGCGTAGATTTATGGGTTTAGCAGGATACTATTGAGGGTTTGTCGAGGGATTTTCGAAGATAGCAAATCCGATCACGGAATTGCAGAAGAAAAACAAGAAGTTTGTTTGGACCGAGCAATGCGCGGAAGCATTTCGAAGGCTTAAGGAGTTGTTGACAACAGTGGCGATACGCAAGGTCCCTGACATGGACACAGAATTCTTGGTATGCATTGACGCATCCAATGAAGGTTTGGGCAGAGTCTTGATGCAAGACAAAAGAGTGATTGCTTACATTTCGAGGAAACTGAGAAGGCATGAGGAGACCTATGCGACGCACGATTTGGAGTTATTAGCCATCGTATATGCCTTGAAGGTTTGGAGACACTACCTTGTTGGATGAAAATTTGAATTAAGGACTGATCATTGTGGACTACAACACTTTTTTACGCAAAGCAACCTGAACGCGCGACAACGGTGTTGGTCGGAATTGCTTAGAGAGTATGACTTTGAGATTACTTACATAAAGGGAACAGTGAACCGAGTGACAGATTCTTTGAGTCGGAGGCCACGCATCTTTTCAGTGTTGCCTCTTAAGATGAATCTACGTGAGAAGATTCTCACTTTACAGCGTGTCTATGACTGGTACAAGGAAGTCAAGGATTTCATCGGACAAAACACAATGATGGTACCACGATATGAGGGATTTTCTTTTGATAGCGATGGGTTATTGATGTTTAGAGGTCGGATTTACGTACTGCCAAATGACGAGTTGAGGATGTTGATCCTGAGAGAGGCTCATAGAGCAGTCTACATGGCTCACCCAGGAGTCACAAAGATGAGGGAAGACCTTAAACCCTTATTCTTCTGGAAGGGAATGAAGGTCGACATAGTCAACTTTGTGGCTAGATGTCTCGAGTGTCAGCAGGTAAAGGCTAAACATAGAAACCCGGCAGGATTACTTCAACCACATGTCATTCCAGAATCGAAATGGGAAGTTATTTCGATGGATTTTATTGTTGCATTGCCACTGACGGCAAGGAGACATGACTCGATTTTTGTAGTAGTAGACACTCTGACAAAGAGTTCGCACTTTATTCCTGTGTGTATGACGTATTAGGCACCTGACATAGTGAGAGTTTTCATCAGTGAGATTGTGAGGTTGCATGGCGTGCCTAAAAATATTGTATCCGATCGAGGATTGGTGTTTACTGGACAATTTTGGACGAGTTTCCAAGAGGCCTTGGGAACCCAACTTAACTTTAGTACTGCGTATCACCTAGAGATGGACAGATAGACAGAATGTATGAACCAAACCTTGGAAGACATGTTGCGCGTGTACGTGATGGAAAAACAAAAACGTTGGGAGGAATTCTTGCCCCTAGTAGAGTTTGCTTATAACAACAGTTACCAGAGCACCATTAAGATGGTGCCTTTTGAGTTCCTTTATGGGCGACCGTGTCGGACGCCCTTGAGTTGGGATCAGCTGGAGGATGGAGTTCTGGTGGGACCAGAAGCGATCCAAGAAATGGAAGAGAAAATGTAAACCATAAGACAAAGGATTAAAGAAGCGCAGGATCGACAGAAGAGTTATGTCCATGTGCACTGAGTCGACCGTAGTTACGAGGTCGGCGATCGAGTCTTCTTGCGAGTTAAACCGCATAAGATTTTGATCAAGTTTGGAAAGGGAGATAAACTCTCTCCTAGGTTTGTGGGACCTTTCGAGATTGTGGAGAGAAAGGGGCCCGTGGCCTATCGACTAGCCTTGCCTGATTCTTTGAGGCGTATGCACGATGTTTTTCATGTATTTTTTTTGAGACATTATATTAGTGATCCTACACACGTGATTGCCATGAGTTCCTTGCAGGTATCGGATGAGGGAGCACTCACGGTTGAGCCATTCCGCATTTTAGATCATCACATTCGACAGTTACGACGTCGAATAGTAGATCGGGTCAAGGTCCAGTGGGACAGTTATAGTCCGCACTCGGCGACCTGGGAGGACACATATGATATGCGCCAACAGTTTCAATTTTTGTTTGATAGATAGACTTATGATACTGTGACACACTTATTCTGGCATTTCTACTGCGAAACTTTGGGACGAAGTTTATACCAAGAGGGGGTGTATGTAACATCCCGCTCTGGTGCACTTAGAAAACTTATTCTTTGAGGACACTTGCTCGCAAGTGATCTGGATTTTTATGATGATAAAACATTTATCCTTGATGATGATATGTTATGATAGATGACATGATGTTTTAATTCTTTGACATAAACAGGTGCTATTGACTCAGTTTATTTGAGTGTGCAAGGTTTTTGACCTGGAGTATGCAGAGGCATCGACGGAACCCTTGGACTCTGGATTGAGTCAGGGAGTGTGCTATTTGAGTTGATTTATTTACCATGATATTTATTGATTTGATGATATGTTGTTGACATGTTCTGACATGATGGTTGATGATGCAAGCTGATGATAGCTTTTCGACCAGACTCACATATGGAGTAAAGGGGCCACACACAATTTCCAGAGAGTTTGAGGGAGAGGTGTGGATAGCAGCCCTGCCACAACCTACTAGCACTCCCGCCGTGGCTCTAACTGTAGGTTAACCAGTACCTAGTTCGAGAGGATCCATGATGCCGTGAGGGCAGACTGCGATAGTCACTCATGATGATTCTAAGGGGTGCGCAATAAGGCGGGGGATTTATTCCTTAGAGCCCTTAGTCTCCCACAAGTTCACCTAGCGGAGTGTTGACTCCAGGGGTTATAGATGTCTACCAATCAGTCAAGTCGGCGAGTGGCACCCTTGGAGCACATGGTGCATCCTGAAGGGCACGTCATGCAAAAGAAACACAAGTTGGTGAGTGGCACCCTTGGAGCACGTGGTGCATCCTGAAGGGCACGTCACGCAACAGAAACAAACGAGGCGAGTGGCACCCTTGGAGAACGTAGTGCGTCTTGAAGGGAACGTCACATTGATGATGATGATGAGACAAACCTAGATGACCCTAAGACCTTAACGCCTTAAGAAATTCTCAAAACGACTCCCCTAATTATGTGTTGCCCAGTTCAAATCTAAACCTAAATTTAAAACATCTCTAAGATAAAATTTTGATTAGCCTTAATAAAAGACCCTATAAAAATAAACGAAGGGCGTAAACTAAAGCCATCCTAAGTGTTAGTTAAAGTCTTCTTAAATTTAAATGGCGTAAAGTGAAGAGAGGGATAAATTAATTAAAATCCGTGGTTTTAATTGTAAAAAGGAATAAAAATTAAATAACATGTGAGAGTATAAAAGTTATGAATTTAAAAATATAATGAAAGGATTAATTAGCGCATCTATCTTTTTGGTTTAAAAAAAAAAAAGGGAATAAATAATAGAAATAGGGAAACTTGTAATAAATGAAACATAATAAAGGAAAGTAGGGGACATAGGGTAAAAAGCAAAAAGGAATCAACAATTAAGGACTTTCTAAAATGAACTAAATTTAGCAAGTTCATTTTAGGGAAATCTATTAAAAGCATGTAAGGGGATCTAGGAACACCTAGGAGTAATTTTAGGAGCGACTCTAGGTGGGTGAGGGAAATGAGTCTTTTAATTTTTTTAAAAAGAAAATAATTTTGGAGAAACGTGGGGGATGAGTGACACTTGGACGACAGAGAATTTTTAGAGGATTGTCTTTAAAACTTAAATTAATAGTGATTTAGGGAAAGGAGGTGGGTCTCAAATTTCTATAAAAGAAGGGGAAGATGAGGAAGAAGGGGATGAACGGTTAGTGTAACGTTACACTATCAGATTGTGGATTGATTGATTGCTTGTGAGGAGTTGGGGATTTTATCAGCTGTATTAGAGTGGTAGCTCAGCCTTGGAGGTGAGCTGGGAAGCTAGGTATACCTTCTGGATTTGTGTGGCCCCTTTTGTTAGAAAAACAAGATTGTGGAGCAATAAAATAAAACAAATGCAGAAACAAAACATAGAAGACACACAATANATCCAGCAAATGGAGGGATACAACCTACATCAAAACCCCCTGTAACTTCCTCTTCTTTCTCTCACAGTCTCCTCTCTCAGAATACAATATTCTCCATCATCCATAGCCGCAATACATTTCCCTCTTAAAGAGGGTTGCCTTCTAGGTAAAAAAACCCTAACATAATCTCTACCATTATATCTGCGACCTTATAATGAATGGTGCATATTTACAATGAAATTACAATATACTTTTACAAGGCAATTTTTGCTTCCGGGGCTTCGCCCCCGAACCCCTGCTGGGGGCCCGCTTGCCCCCAGACCCACCATCCGGGGGGATATGCCCCCCGGACCCCGCAGAGGGGGTACCCCCCCCTCTGCACTCCCCCGCGTGGAAGAGTGTACATACTTCTGGGGTGTAAATACTTCATGGGGTATAAACACGGCTAAAAGCAAGGACCTCTGAATCAGGAAGATAATCAGG
>ML812201.1:158445-174305 GCA_009831015.1 Picea engelmannii
GTGTGTGTGTGTGTGTGTGTGTGTGTGTGTGTGTGTGTGTGTGTGTGTGCGTGTGTGTGTGTGTGCGTGTGTACAAGGGTAACAAGATATTATACTCTGTGCCGCCACATGATGACTAATCATGATACATGCAACTGGGATATCAACATAAAGGTCTAAGACACACATCAACATCTTCCAGCAATGAAAAACAATCAACTGACAAAATAATAAGACTGACTACCTGCTCATCCTACCCTACAATGGTTAGGACCTCCAAGACACATAAGTAATGCTCAAGCCCGGGTTTTCATCGATTTTAACCATTTAAGGTCTCAGGGCTGGCGACTGTTCTGAGGAACATGGAGGTGTCTACATCCCGCCGGACACAATAAGACCAAGACTACTAAGCCAATGATAAAAGCATAACTATCAAGATAGCAGTCAGCAAGGTTATCTACATTAAGGCAATTTGCTATAGTGAATCATTATTAACTCATTAAATTACTCATTACAGTATTGCATGGGAGGTATACTTTTAATCAATTTACAAGACCATGACAATTATTATAGCAAGCAGGGTAATTAACATAGTCTATTCCAACCTCCATTACGAGCCCGACTTCGCATGTCTAAAATGTATAATGACATCAAGGTAGAATTTGAACTAGTCTTAAAGCCAACCCACTTGTGCAAATTTTTAATTACAAAGGTCAGCAAGATACTATTTACTTCATCGTTAAAAGGACACTAAAAGCATTTGAACTTTGACTTGGCTAATTATTCAAGGATATAATTCATCTCACCAGCTTGCATAAATTATAATTTAGCCATAAATTTATTGTCAAGACATCATACACAATCCATTTATTATCAAGGACACCATACACAACTCAATGGGCAAGGTTAAAAATATGCCTTCATATACTTACTCATCAATCTAATCCTGATCATTAGTACAATCTAACTAGGCATTAACAGTAAACAACAACATTAACAGTATTAAAGGCAGAATGCTACCAATAGAACAAATTAAGAACAATCTTAATCTCAACGTGTTGTCTAGCTAATGACTGAACTGCCAGGTAACAAATTGACTAAAAAGATTACGGGAAACTTCTGAGAAACATAGTGTAATTAAATCTCGCTAAATTCACAAATAAAAAATCGTCACCTAAATAAGTTTCACTACCCCAAACATAGTCGCATAGTTAAGGTTACTATATTTAAATAATTCACTGCAATAACAATGTTTCTTGCCAGCATGGATGGCAATGCTGAGTAAATAAGAACATCGTTGTTAGCATAAATCGAGGAAGGGTAACCTAAACTACAGTGACTGTTGTCATGACTTGTTAAAAGTTAGTTGGAGGGAGCTATAAGGTTTGCTAAAAGAAGGAAAAGAGGGTACAGGAAACCCCTAAAATGCGGGTAAAAATATGGATTCGCTGCTTCCACAAACCTTTGTTGTTCCATTAAAAATTTGGTGACTCAGCTTGCACGGGTTGTTGTCAAGGTACTTACAATAGTATTCGCCATCCTCCTAAAAGGGCGGTCTAGAAATTGTGGTAATTTAAACATTTCGTTCATCTATGCAATGACCGTGATCAAGGAACGGTGGTCTGTCTGGTGTGAAGTGCTGGTGAACGAGGGTTATGGTGGCATAACCTTCAGGCAAAATTCGTGATGGTGTACATGCTATTCCACACTACCATTCAATTACCATATGGTTATTCAAACCCTAGTTTGAATCCCTCTGCCTTATTGTATGGTAACCAATGTAGAAATGGTGCACCGAACGCGTAATCGAAGCCAAGAATGAAGTTTCTTTGGATATGGATCCCATGACCCTGTCCCTTGACCAAAAGTTTTTAGCCTCGAGCTATACGCGACAGCCATGAAAGTTGGGTCACTGCCCAGCCTATGCCATCATTTGCACGCCAACGCTGTGTATTATCACTATGGGTTGGATGTAAGGGGTAGCTAGTCTCACTGTAATCTCGTTGGACACAGAAGATGCCTCAAAACATTCTACGCCTGTCAAGAGCGGTCAGTACATCCAATGTATTGCAATAGGCTGGGAACGCAGCATAGAGACACAATCAAAATGATTTATTGAGCAAAGGGTATTCACCATAAAAGGTAGCATTTAACATAAAGGAAAAAAAAATTCACGCATCTAACAATAAAATATAAGCAAATGGACAAAAAATAAAAAAAACTAGATGAATACGCAGTTAAGGGATCGGGTGGAGGATGCACAGGACGTTAAGACACAGAGAAAGTGATTGTCCTAGCACTGAGACAAACTGTGGCGTTCACTCAATACAATGAAAACATCATTAAGTCAGTTAACCAAAGCTAAATCACAAATTTAAAGCATTCAAAAGGGGGAAAAATGCAAGGATAACACTGTCTCGGAATTGAGTATAGATTCGTTAATCCAAGAAAATCTTCGTCCAAAACATTGTGGTCCAAATATACAAAAAACAATTTCCGCTACCACAGGAATCGCAGGAAGCACATTCTGATTCATATCGCTCTAAAATTTCTGCTAATAAAAATTACATTCTCTATGCCAAGAAATGTAGATTAATTCACAAAATTTTCTATCCTGTCGCAGAGCATGAAAATTGTTGTCAAAATGAAGAGACGTAAGTAGGAGTCAAACACAGACGAGGGTAGGGAGAATCAATGTAGAGCTAAAACTGACCATTGAATAAAACGCTGATTTAAATTGTCCATGACTATAAAATGAACGGTTCAACTTTATTCATCAATGCATAACAACAAACATAGATCAGAGTTAAATGCTTTTTACATCTCCAAGGCACCAATATTGAAATGCTGACAACAACAAGAGAACTCCAGGGCCATTAGGATGACTCTTCGAAAGGATCACAGGCTTCTATCAGTCAAGGTGCTGAAAAAAATAAACAATCAGGGAGCAAGATAACCCTGGCGCAGAGGCCATATCAGAAGACACAAGCCAAACAATCAGGTTCCCTACCCAATACACATGCATATCTAGATCATAAATCCTAATGCATTTTACTCTACAAAATAAAAGAGCGTACCGTTGCCTGTTTGCCCGGTTCGAATGACATCCCACGCGCTCTGTGCCGCTCTCGCTTGTCGATCGTTGAGACCTTACCTATACCTGCCATCCAATCGCTAGGGGTACTCTGCTTCCCCCTTAGCCCCCCGAGCCGCAAAGGGGACACACACTATCCAGATGGTACATCTAGCTCCCATCTCGCCTCGCAAGGCCCAACTACCACTCCTATTTGAGCTGGGAAATCCCAACTCCTCACAAGTAAACCAGTCAAGTCACTAATCCGGAAACATAACATTACGCTAACAACCGATCCCCTTCTTCCTTCTCTTCCCCCTCTTTTATAGAGTTTTAGAACTTCCATCCTTCCCTAAATCTCATTTAATTTAAGTTTTAATAAAAATCTTCTAAAAACTCTCCTTCGTACAAGTGTCATCCATCCCCCACATTTATCCATTAACTATTTTCTTTAATTTATTAAATTGTCTTATTTCCCTCACCCACCTAGAGTTACTCCTAAATTTACTCCTAGTTGTCCTTAGATTCCCTTACAGGTTTTAAATACTTTCCCTAAAATGAAGTTGCTAATTTAATTCTATTTAGAAGGTTCTTAATTGCAGAGTCTTTACTAAGTTGACCTTGATTTTTACCATAAGTTCCCCTCTTTCCCTTTTTAAGTTACCTCCATTAACTAGTTTCCTAAATGTTATAATTTCCCTCTTTCCCCTTTTTATTAGAGCTAAAATTGACAGTTGCAATTTAACCCCTTTTTCCCTTTTATTATTAATTCAACATCTTTTTAAACTATCAAAAATTAAAAATAATTAATTTCTTCTTTATATTTTATATCCACAACTTTTAATTAATTTCTTACTCTCTTCATTTTACCCCAAAAATTTATGAAGACCAAAATTATTACTTAAAGGGTTTTTATTTTAAATTTTACTATTTTAAATTTTTAGAAATGTTTTCTCAAGGGTAGACAAAATTTTACCCCTAGCAAAGTTTCAGACTTAGGACTTAGATTCTGAACTGGGCGACATTTAATTAGGGTAGTTTTTTAAAAATTTCGTAATGTCTTAAATGTCTTACGGCCATCTAGGTTCAACCCTCTATCATCATCAACGCGACGTGCCCTTCAGGATGCACTACATGCTCCAAGGGTGCCACTTGTCTCTTTTGTTTCTTTTGCGCGACGTGCCCTTCAGGACACACCACTTGCTCCAAGGGTGCCACTTGCCCTTTTGTTTCTTTTGCGCGATGTGCCCTTCAGGATGCACCACGTGCTCCAAGGGTGCCACTCACTTCTTGACTAATTGGTAGACATCAATAACCCCTAGAGTCAACAATCTGCCACGTGAACTTGTGGGAGACTAAGGGATTCTAAGGAATAAGGCCACCGCCTTATCGCACGCCCCTTAGAATCATTGCGAGTGACTATTGCAGTCTGCCCTTGCGGCATCGTGGGTCCTCTCAAACTAGGTAATTGTTAACCTACAGTTCGAGCCATGGCAGGAGTGCTAGTAGGTTGTGGCAGGGCTGCTGTCCACACCTCTCCCTCAACCTCTCTCATAGTCATGTGTGACCCCTTTACTCCATATGTGAGTCTTGTCGGCAAGCTATATGTAGCCTGCATCATCAACAATCATTTCAGACATGTCCACATCATTACATCTAATCAAATGTACTAAAATCACAATAAAACAATCAAACCCCAATAGCACACTCCCTGACTCGATCCGGAGTCCAAGGGTTATGTCGATGCCTCTGCATCATCAAGTTCCAAAACCCTACACACTCACTAAAACTGAGTCAATAGCACCTGTCTATGTCAATACAGTAAAACATCTTCTCATCTATCATAACACATCATAATCAAGGACAAATGTTTTAATATCATATAGTCTGGATCACTTGCGAGCAAGTGTCCTCAAAGAATAAGTTTTCTCGGTGCGCCAGAGCGGGATGTTACATACACCCCCTCTTGGTCTGAACTTCATCCCGAAGTTTCATAGTATAAATGTTGAAATATGTGTATCAAAGTATCATAAGTCTATCTATCAAACAAAAAGGGAAACTGCTGGTTCATATCATATGCATCCTCCCAGGTTGTCGAGTGCGGACTATAATTGTCCCACTAGACCTTGACCTAATCTACCGTTTGACATCGCAACTGTCGAACGCGATGATCTAATATGCGGACCGGCTCAGATCTGAGCGCTCCCTCGTCTGATAGATGCAAGGAACTCATGTCAATCACATGTGTAGGATCCCTAATATAATGTCTCAAAAAAGATACATGAAAAACATCGTGCATCTGCCTCAAGGAATCAGGCAAGGCTACTCGATAGGCCACGGGCCCCTTTCTCTCCACAATCTTGAAAGGTCCCATGAACCTAGAAGAGAGTTTAGTTCCCTTCCCAAACTTGATCGAACTCTTATGCGGTTTAACCCGTAAGAAGACTCGATCGTCGACCTCATAGCTACGGTTGACTCGGTGCGCATAGGCATAACTCTTTTGTCGATCCTACCCTTCTTTAATCCTTTGTCTTATGGTTTTCATTTTCTCTTCCATTTCTTGGATCGCTTCTTGTCCCACCAAGACCCTATCCTCAAGACAATCCAAACTCAAGGGCGTCCAACACGGTCGCCCGTAAAGAAACTAGAAAGGCGCCATCTTAATGGTGCTCTGGTAACTGTTGTTGTAAGCAAACTCCACTAGTGGCAAGAATTCCTCCCAACTCTTTTGTTGGTCCATCACGTACATGTGCAACATGTCCTCCAAGGTTTGCTTCATTCGTTCGGTCTGTCCGTCAGTATCTAGGTGATGCGCAGTACTAAATTTAAGTTGGGTTCCCAAGGCCTCTTGGAAACTCATCCAAAATCGTCCAGTAAACACCGATCCTTGATCAGATATAATATTCTTAGACAGACCATGCAACCTCACAATCTCACTGATGAAAACTCTAGCTATGTCAGGTGCCTGATACGTCATACGCACAGGAATAAAGTGCGCACTCTTCGTCAGAGTGTCTACTACTATGAAAATCGAGTCATGTCTCCTTGCTGTCAGTGGAAATCCAAGCATAAAAGCCATTGAAATGACCTCCCATTTCGATTCCAGAATGGCATGTGGTTGTAGTAATCCTGTTGGGTGTCTATGCTCATCCTTTACCTGCTGACACTCCAGACACCTGGCCACATAGTTAACTATGTCAGCCATCATTCCCCTCCAGAAGAATAAGGGTTTAAGATCTAACCTCATATTCATGACTCTCGGGTGAGCCATGTAAACTGCTCTATGAGCCTCGCTCAGGATCAACATCCTCAACTCATCGTTTGGCGGTACGTAAATCCAAATTTTAAACCTCAATAACCCATCACTATCAAATGAAAATCCCTCATATCGTGGTACCATCATTGTGTTTTGTCCGATAAAACCCTCGACCTCTTTGTACCAGTCATCGTCACACTGTAAAGTGAGAATCTTCTCACATAGATTCGTCTGAAGAGGCAACACCAAAAAGATGCGTGGTCTCCAACTCAAGGCATCTGCCACTCGGTTCACTGTTCCCTTTATGTAAGTAATCTCAAATTCGTACTCGCTAAGAAATTCTGACCAACGTCGTTGTTGCGCGTTCAGGTCGCTTTGCATAAAAATGTGTTGCAGTCCATAATGATCAGTCTTTAGGTCAAATTTTCATCCAACAAGGTAGTTTCTCCAAACCTTCAAGGCATATACGATAGCTAATAACTCCAAATCATTCGTCGCGTAGTTCTCCTCGTGCCTTCTCAGTTTCCTCGAAATGTAAGCAATCACTCGTCCGTCTTGCATCAAGACTCCGCCTAAACCTTCCTTGGATGTGTCTGTGCATACCAAGAATTCCGCGCCCATGTCAGGGACCTTTAGTATCGACGTTGTTGTTAACAACTCCTTAAGCCTCTGAAATGCTTCCGTGCATTTCTCGGTCCAAACAAACTTCTTGTTTTTATTCTGCAATTCCGTGATCGGATTTGCTATCTTCAAAAATCCCTCGACAAATCGTCAATAGTATCCGGCTAAACCCACAAAGCTACGCACTTCAGTGACATTCTTCGGTGCAGGCCATTCCATAATAGCCTCAACCTTGGATGGATCCATGATGATACCTTCGTCGGAGATGAAATGCCCTAAGTAGTGAATCCTCGATTGATAAAAAGAGCATTTGGACAATTTCTCATACAATTTGTGCTCTCGCAAACACTATAGTACCAAGCGAAAGTGCTCTTCATTCTCCTTTGTCGTATGAGAGTAAATCAAAATATCATCAATGAACACTTGGACAAACTTGTCCAAGTACTCGCGGAACACCCCGTTAATCAAACTCATAAATACTCCTGGGGGGTTTGTCAGTCCAAATGGTAAAACAATAAACTCATAATGTCCAAACCTCGTCTTAAAGTCGGTCATAGGGATGTCATCATCCTTTATCTGCAACCGGTGATACCCTGATCGCAAATCAATCTTGGAGAACACCGTCGCACCCTTCATTTGATCGAACAAATCATCAATTCTCGGTAAGGGATACCGATTCTTGATTGTGGCCTTGTTTAGTTGACGGTAGTCAATGCAAAGCCTCCAAAATCGATCCTTCTTTTGTATGAAAATAACTGGTGCACCCCACAGTGACACACTAGGACGTATCAGTCCCAGGTCCAACAACTCCTTCAGTTGCATTTTCAACTCTTGTAACTCTGGGGTCGACATACGATAAGGCATTCTTGCTATCGGTTCATTCCCCAATTTTAGGTCTATGGTAAACTCCAACTCTCTCTCCAACAGCATCCCAGGTAACTCCTCTGAAAATATGTCTGCAAATTCTCTCACCACCAGAAGGTGTTCTAGACCTTCCACTACTCCCTTCTCATTTAACGCAAGGATCGCATAAAGCTTGCACCCCTTTCACATACTCTTATGTGGCTGTAAGGAAGAGATAAAACTTAGGGAAACTCCCTGGTTCTGGCCTACAATCACATGCCTTTGTCCCTTGTCATCGACCAAGCTCAGTTGTTTTGTCTTACAGTTAAGTATCGCCTCATGCGATTCCAACCAATCCATACCAATTGCGACATGATAAGATCCTAAGATCATGACGTACAAGTTGGCCCTCATGACAAACTCTCCCAGGTTAAGGGCACAGCCTGTAACCTTTCCTCCAACCTTATGTTTGGCTCCCGAGGCCATGTCTACAAAGCTAAACTCATCCTGTTTGACTGCCTTTACCTTAATCCTTTTTAGCGCTACAAGAGAAATGAAACTCTCGGTAGCACCGGGACCATTCAAAATACTAAGGGTCTGGTCAGCGACAGTACCTGTCATCTTGAGCACAGTCGACTGATGCTCTTCCTGGAGGTTATTCACCACTGCATGAATCCGATGGGCCTTGCCCATATCTCCCACTGTAGTGGGTCCGGCTGATCTGGACGCTCTAGTCCTCTCCACAGGACAGTGGCGCTGGTAGTTTGGCTCCCCACAAGTCCAACACCCCTTCTTCGGTCTAGTAGTCCAGGTACCCAAAGTAGAAGACGACGACCCCCTAGCCTGGAACCCTGGTCTATTCTGCTGAACAGGCCTAAACTGTTGTTGTTGTGGGCGATGCTGCTGTTGATGCGGTGGTCCCCGATAAGGTGTCCGCTGCTGAGGTGGTGGTTGTCGGGGTGTAGTGAAAGTGGATCCCCTCTGGAAGCCATGATATCCCGATGTATGTCTCGCTGGTGTCTGTTGCTGCTATGTTCTAGATGAAACCTGCCCTATTGGTCTCGCTGGAGTCCTAGTATGACCCCCACTAATAAGCTCCTCTTTTACTATGAGGGCCTTCTGGATGGCATTGTGTAAGGTTTGAGGTATCAAAATATGAACCTTTGCATGCAGGCTGCCATTAAGGCCAAACATGAACCTGTTGACCTTAAGTTTCTCCGGGTTAAGGTGCAGAGCATACCGGAGCAACTCCATAAAACGGGCCTCGTACTCGGGCACCGTACGACCTCCCTTTCGTAAGGCGTTGAACTCATTGAGCTGATGGTCAATGAATTCCTCTGAAAGGTACCTCTCTCAGAACCATTCCTCGAACAGTTCCCATGACACATCTTTGATGACCATGTTCAGCTGCGGTAGGAGCGTCTTCCACCATAGAAGAGCGCTCCCCTTCAGTTGAAATACCACCATGCAGACCTTCATGTTGGAGGTATAATCATGAAGTACAAAGCACATCTCCATGTTCTCTAACCATTCCTTGACAGCGGCGTCATCCGGGGCACCAAAGAACTCGAGAAATTTGACCTTCTCAAGTTCACGGTGAATGTTACCCGTAACGGCTGGTGCGCATGGTGGAACCTCCGCGGGTGCCAGTGCTCTGGCCTCATCTCTGTCCAAATGGCTGATCAGTGCCTCGGACATGCACTGAAAGGATCTCATCATCCCGACTACATCACCAACTGTTATCTGCTCCTATTCGAGAACCTGCGCGTCTCCCTGGGGGTTAGACCCCTCAGGTGTGGATTCTACAGGAGGCGTCGCACCTCCTCCCCTAGCACCCCATCGTCTGCCTCCGCGACGTCCTCTAACCATGATTACCTACATCCACACAATCAACTCTATTAGCATTAGTATAATCAAATCATGTCAGCGAAAGCCATAGCGATGCCAAGTCGTGGGTCGAACCCGCTCTGATACCATATGTAAAGATCCTCCTTGTTACGATGACAAACCTCTTATATCAAGTGCAATTTTATTTTTTTTGTGTGTGTGCGTGTGTACAAGGATAACAAGATATTATACTATGCGCCGCCACATAACGACTAATCATGATGCATGCAACTGTGATATCAACATAAAGGTCTAAGACGCAAATCAACATCTGCCATCAATGAACAACAATCAACTGACAAAATAATAATACTTACTACCCGCTCGTCCTACCCTGCAATGGTTAGGACCTCCAAGACACATAAGCAATGCTCAAGCCCAGGTTCCCATCAATTTTAACCATTTAATGTCTTAGGGCTGGCGACTGTTCTGAGGAACATGGAGGTGTCTACATCCCGCCCGACATAATAAGACCAAGCCTACTAAGCCAATGATAAAAACATAACCATCAAGATCACAGTCAAAAAGGTTATCTACATTAAGGCAATTTGCGATAGTGAATCATTATTAACTCATTAAATTACTCATTACAATATTGCATGGGAGGTTTACTTTTAATCAATAGCAAGCAGGGTAATTAACACAGTCTATTTCAACCTCCATTACGAGCCCGACTTCACATGTCTAAAATGCATAATGACATCAAGGTAGAATCTAAACTAGTCTTAAAGCCAACCCACTTGTGCAAATTTTTAATTACAAAGGTCAGCAAGATACTATTTACTTCATCGTTAAAAGGACACTAAAAGCATTTGAACTTTAACTTGGCTAATCATTCAAGGATATAATTAATCTCACCAGCTTGCATAAATTATAATTTAGCCATAAATTTATTGTCAAGACATCATACACAATCCATTTATTATCAAGGACATCATACACAACTCAATGGGAAAGGTTAAAAATATGCCTTCATATACTTACTCATCAATCTAATCTTGATCATTAGTATAATCTAACTGGGCATTAAAAGTAAACAACAACATTAACAATATTAAACACAAAATGCTACGAATAGAACAAATTAAGAACAACCTTAATCTCAATGTGTTGTCTAGCTAATGACCGAACTGCCAGGTAACGAATTGACTAAAAAGATTACAGGAAACTGCTAAGAAACATAGTGTAATTAAATCTCGCTAAATTCACAAATCAAAAATCATCACCTAAATAAGTTTCACTGCCCCAAACACAGTCTCACAGTTAAGGTTACTATATTTAAATAATTCACTGCAATAATAATGTTGCTTGTCAGCATGGATGACAACGCTGAGTAAATAAAAACATCGTCGTTAGCATAAATCGAGGAAGGGTAACCTCAAGTACAGTGAATGCCATCGTGACTTGTTAAAAGTTAGCCAGAGGGAGCTATAAGGGTTGCTAAAATAAGAAAAAGAAGGTACAGGAAACCCCTAAAACACGGGTAAAAATATGGATTCGCTGCTTCCACAGACCTCTGTCATTCCATTAAAAATTTGGTCACTCAGTTTGCACGGGTTGCTGTCAAGGTACTTACAACAATATTCACCATCCTCCTAAAAGGGCTGTCTAGAAATTGTGGTAATTTAAACATTCCGTTCATCTATGCAACGACCGTCATCAAGGAACAATGGTCTGTCTGGCATGAAGTGCTGGCGAACATAGGTTAATGTGGTAGAAACTTCAGGCAAAATTCATGATGGTGTACATGCTATTCCACACTAGCATTCGATTACCATATGGTTATTCAAACCCTAGTTTGAATCCCTCTGCCTTACTGTACAGTAACCAATGCAGAAATGGTACTGCCAACGCGTAATCGAAGCCAAGAATGAAGTTTCGTTGGATATGGATACCACAAACCTATCCCTTAACCAAAAGGTTTTACGCTCGAGCTATACGGGAGAACGACGAAAGTTGGGTCACTGCCCAGCCTACGCCACCGTTTGCATGCCAACGCTGTGTATTATCACTATGGGTTGGATGTAAGGGGCAATTAGTCTCACTGTAATCTCGTTGGCCACAGAAGATGCCTCAAAACGATCTACGCCTGTCCAGAGCGATCAGTACATCCAACGTATTGCAATAGGCTAGGAACGCGGCATAGAGACACAGTCATAAGGATTTATGGAGCAAAGGGTATTCACCATCAAAGGTACCGTTTAACATAAAGGAAAAAAAAATCACACATCTTACAATAAAATATAAGAAAATGGACGAAAAATAAAAAAAAAACAGATGAATACGCAGTTAAGGGATTGGGTGCAGGATGCACAGGATGTTAAGATGCAGAGAACACGATTTTCCTAGCACTGAGACAAACTATGGCGTTCGCTCAATAGAATGAAAACATGATTAAGTCGGTTAACCAAAGCTAAATCACGAATTTAAAGCATTCAAAAGGGGGGAAAATGCAAGGATAACGCTGTCTCATAATTGAGTATAGATTTGTTACTCCAAGAAATTATCTGTCCAAAACATTGTGGTCCAAATACAGAAAAAGATTTTTCCACTACTACAGGAATCGCAGGAAGCACATTCTGATTCATATCACTCTAAAATTTCTGCTAATAAAAATTACATTCTCTATACCAGGAAACACAGAGCATGAAAATCATTGTCACAATGAAGAGACGCAAGTAGGAGTCAAACACAGACGAGGGTAGGGAGAATCAATGCAGAGCTAAAACTGACCATTGAATAAAACGCTGATTTAAATTGTCCATGACTATAAAATACAGGGTTAAAATTTATTCATCAATGCATAACAACAAATGCAGATAAGAGTTAAATACTTTTTACATCTTCGGGGCACCAATATTGAAATGCTGACAACAACAAGAGAACGTCAGGGCCATAGGATGACTCCTCAAAAAGATCACAGGCTTCTATCAGTCAAGGTGCAGAAAAAAATAAACAATCAGGGAGCAAGATAACCCTGGCACAGAGGCCATATCGAAAGATGCAAGCCAAACAATCAGGTTCCCTACCCAATACACAAGCAAATCTAGATCATAAATCCTAATGCATTTTACTCTACAAAATAAAAGAGTGTATCGTTGCCTGATTGCACGCTTCAAATGACGTCCCGCGTTCTCCACGTTGCTCCCGCTCATCGACCGTCGAGACCTCACCGGTACCTTCTAGCCAATCGTTATGGGTACACTGCTTCCCCCTTAGCCCCCAGAGCCGCAAAGGGGACACACTCTATCCATATGGTATGTCTAGCTCCCAGCTTGCCTCGCAAGGCCGAGCTACCACTCCTATCCGAGCTGGGAAATCCCAACTCTTCACAAGTAAATCAGTCAAATCACTAATCCGACAGTGTAATGTTACGCTAACAGTCGATCCCCTTCTTCCTTCTCTTCCCCCTCTTTTATAGAGTTTTCGAACTTCCATCCTTCCCTAAATCTCATTTAATTTAAGTTTTAATAAAAATCTTCTAAAAACTCTCCTTCGTACAAGTGTCATCCATCCCCCACGTTTCTCCATTAACTATTTTCTTTAATCTATTAAATTGTCGTATTTCCCTCACCCACCTAGAGCTACTCTTAAATTTACTCCTAGGTGTCCCTAGATTCCCTTACAGGTTTTAAATACTTTCCCTAAAATGAAGTTGCTAATTTAGTTCAATTTAGAAGGTTCTTAATTGCAGAATCTTTACTAAGTTGACATCGCTTTTTACCGTAAGTTCCCCTCTTTCCCTTTTTAACTTACCTCCATTCCCTAGTTTCCTAAATGTTATAATTTCCCTCTTTCCCCTTTTTATTATAGCTAAAAACGACAGTTGCAATTTAACCCCTTTTTCCTTTTTATTATTAATTCAACATCTTTTTAAACTATCAAAAATTTAAAGTAATTAATTTCTTCTTTATATTTTATATCCACATCTTTTAATTAATTTCTTACTCTCTTCATTTTACCCCAAAAATTTATGAAGACCAAAATTATTACTTAAAGGGTTTTTATTTTAAATTTTACTATTTTAATTTTTTAGAGATGTTTTCTCAAGGGTAGACAAAATTTTACCCCTAGCAAAGTTTCAGACTTGGGACATAGATTCTGAACTGGGCGACATTTAATTAGGGGAGTTGTTTTAAAATTTCTTAATATGTTAAATTTCCTAGGGCCATTTAGGTTCAACCCTCTATCATCATCAACACGACGTTCCCTTCAAGACACAGTAAGTGCTCCAAGGGTGCCACTCGCCTCTTTTGTTTCTTTTGCGTGACGTGCCCTTCAAGATGCACCACGTGCTCCAAGGGTGCCACTCACCCTTTTGTTTCTTTTGCGTGACGTGCCCTTCAGGATGCACCACGTGTTCCAAGGGTGCCACTCATTTCTTGACTGATTGGTAGACATCAATAGCCCCTGGAGTCAACACTCCACCAGGTGAACTTGTGGGATACTAAGGGATTATAAGGAATAAGGCCCCCGACTTATTGCGCGCCTCTTAGAATCATCACGAGCGATTTTCGCAGTCTGCCCTCGTGACATCGTGAGTCCTCTCGAACTAGGTAATTGTTAACCTATAGTTCGAGCCACGTCGAGAGTGCTAGTAGGTTGTGGCAGGGCTGTTGTCCACACCTCTCCCTCAACCTCTCTGGTAGTCGTGTGTGACCCCTTTACTCGATATGTGAGTCTGGTCGGCAAGCTATCGTTAGCCTGCATCATCAACAATCATGTCAGACATGTCCACATCATATCATCTCATCAAATGTACCAAAATCATAGTAAAACAATCAAACCCCAATAGCACACTCCCTGACTCGATCCGGAGTCCAAGGGTTCCATCGATGCCTCTGCATCCTCAAGGTCCAAAACCCTGCACACTCAGTAAAACTGAGTCAATAACACTTGTCTATGTCAATGCTGTAAAACATCTTGTCATCTATCATAACGCATCATAATCAAGGACAAATTTTTAAATATCATAATGGTCTGGATCACTTGCGAGCAAGTGTCCTCAAAGAATAAGTTTTCTTAGTGCACTAGAGAGAGATGTTACAAATATTGTTTGGGTAGATTACGAATTAATAATGGAAAATAACATTCATATGATAATTAAAATGAAAATAATATAAAATTGATATAAGAATATTATGATGATGATGATGATTAACGTCCACTAAGACCTAATTGGTCTATCAGACCTTAAGAGGGTAAGTGATTACTTGTGATTCTTTAGAATTTTGTTTCTGTGCTCGAAAAACATTCAGAGAATCTTTCCAAGATCACCATACTTTTGTTCAGTTAATAGGTTAGGAAGGTTGGTAATGTGATCAATATTTTGAAAATGAGATCTAATATGGGTATAGGCTGGACAATCTAAGAGAAAATGCTTTTCATCTTCAACCTTCTTAGTGTCACAAAGGTGACACACTCTTTCATCCCATGGAATTTTAGGAATTGACCAACGCCTAGTTTCACTATGGAGCTCGTGAGAATTTGTTTTTATCTTAACAATGCTTATTTTTTTCTTTACACTTGGAAAAACAGATAGATAATTTTGATCTTTTAGATTAGGGTTGATTACATCTTTATAATACCTTAATTTTCTTTTTTCCTCTAACTTTTTATCACACCACATTTTTTTTCTTAAATTTTGATTTGACATTTTTTTTAATGGTATCTTTATTCTGCAAAATGGTTTCTTCCATGATTCCCCAATAGTTTATCCAAGATTGGGCATCTTTATGCCATCCTCGCTTGAGTTGATGGTGGTTATGACTTGATTTGGAAGCAATTTTAGGTAGCCTCTTGTCTTCCATGTTGATTAACTTGTTCTTATACATTAGGTATCTAGTCATAGCCATGTTCTCAATAGGGGAGAGGCTAGTTTCTACAAGGAGCATGGGATATGGCATATTTCCTTTAATTTTGATATTATAGGTTATAAAATACTTCTGTATTTTCTCTATATTTCTCCAGGATTCACGAGAGATACTACAGCCCCATACTTCACATCCATAAAGAATAATATGTGTAACAAGAGTCTCAAAGAGGAGTTTCTTCTTAGCCCAACTCCAAAGTTAAGTTGATTTACAATTGTTTTCAAGCCCATAATAAGCTTTCCATCCCCCAATAATCCTTTTATCAATGCTATAATTCCAATTAATCTTGTGGTGAATATCAATTCCAAGATATTTGCATGAATTCACT